>DWLH01000576.1:0-18634 GCA_018249795.1 Heliconius telesiphe telesiphe
ATAAGGTAAAAGTAAAATTTGTAAAGGAAAAAAAAAAAAAAGGAAAAGAACCTAAATCTTAAAGTGACATAAAGTGTAACTTTAAGCGACGTTTGAAGGTCAAAAATGTTTTGGCATTTCTGACATATAAAGGAAGGGAGTTCCATAATCTACACGCAGTTACAGTAAATGAACTGCTGTAAAAGGAAGAAGTGTGAGAAGGTATTTTTAGGGTGAGATTATGTTCAGAGCGAAGAGTTCGGGAATGTGTCACGCCCAAAAACTCAAAACGTTATTTGCAAATATGAACCTATATATCTAAAGGTGAAGGTGTTCTTAAAGATTAATGTCGCATTTCATGATATTGAACGATTGGTTCCCTTAGTGGATGATAGATTAAGAATAGGTACAGAATAAATTTGTTTAACAAAAGTATTCGTAGATATAAAATCTACATTTCATTACTAATATATTTAATGTGGACTAGCTTTATTATAAGAGTGAGGTACAAAAAATAGTATATGACCATTTCAAATGAAAAACAATATAAATATTGAAGCTAGTACAGTTTTTATGTGATTTGTAGTGCAACTGAGATTTGATTCTAGTGCAGTTTAAATTTGATTATTTATCTTTTCTTGTATCTGTTTTAGAAATTTTATTAACGTATCCCATCTTTACGTTTTAGGCCGTAAGTTTGTAGGCAGAGGAAATCTTATATTAAAACACTCCGTTGCACAATTTTTCGAGACATTGCGTGTAAACCAAATAAAAACAAAGATATTTATTTATGAGCCTGTGAACTTAGCAGAGTATTGTCCAGCAGATCAAAAATAAAATTGAGTTCTCTTCGCATGCAGCTGAGTTCTGTAGTTCCTGATAGATTTTACAAATAGTTCTTCCGTTTTTACCCCGGAAAAAGTTATTTAAAAAAAAAATCTACTAACTTCCCTTAGCAGATTATTTTTTTGCAAATAGAAATCGGTGCGAGTTCTGCACACATAAGGATGGTCTTTTTTCCAGCTAAATATCATAGAACGACTTATATTCTATTATAAAATTAAGAGTTCTCGCGTCTGAGTATAATATTATTTATTTTTAAAATGACTTTACCTTTTGAACTATTTACGAAACGAACGTTGTTTTTTCTGTTTAAATTTTATTTTTCTTCGTGAAATCAACAGAACTGTTGATAAAAATGATCAGGAAATATTTTTCTCATCCTTGTGTGTGCAGAACTCGCACCGATAGAATCGCATCGAACAAATAGAAATTATTTGCAAAAAAATGATCTGCTAAGGGAAGTTAGCAGATAATTTTTTTACATAACTTTTTCCTTTTTCCTGCTGGACAATGCTCTGCTAAGTTCACAGACACGATATTTATTTAGTAACTAGCGAATTATTTAGAAGCTAGCGAATTTAGCGGTGTATGCAGAGGGAATCTTCTGTTAAGACGCTGCTTTCCCCATTTCCCTCGTAATTTTCGAGCCATGGCGTATTGAGTGACGGAACTCAACGCCACTCGTTTTCTTATTACCAAAGCGATGAAATGAAAAATATAATAAATTATAATTAATTTCTCCAAGTGGGAACAACCCCACAACCGTCGCGTCTGAAGTCACACACTTGTGCCACTGTGCCACGACGGCCTCATTAAGTAATTTAAACAAAATGTTGTATTTAAAAAAATATATTTGGCTATATGGTAACGGTAGACGATAAGTACGCGTACAAGGCAAGCGCAGTTTTTCCTAAATCTTGAACTCTCGTTGTTACCATCATACAATCTTGAGTTTTTTCTATCATCATACAAATTGAAAGCTAAAGATTCAGCCAATTCAGTAAAGTTATTGTATAAAATAACTGTTAAAACAATTAACAAATTTGTTTAACTATTTAGTTTAATTGCTAAAGTACTTTAAATTGATATAACTTTTTTATTTGATGAACCGAGTGTAGTTAAAGCAAAGCCTATATGTTAAGGAAAGGTTGAGAGAATCCATTAGCAAAACTGCATTTAAATCTGTTAAGCTGATTCTGAGATTAGCATGAACAAACGCACAGATAAACTGACAAAAATTTTTGAAACGCACTGTTTTGGGTTCTATTACATTAATAAAGGTCCCCAATAACATTTTTTTAATATATATATCTTCCATGTACAGACACCGATCCGTTACTTTTTTATTATCAGTATAGATATAGATTTTTCATTTTCAATAAATAAAGTTATTTTACATAAAGTGTATAATGTATTAGAATTAAAACCACAAAACTCATTTATGAAAGCTTCAAAAGTAACTTTTTTATATAGATTATATCCCCATTCACACGATATCGTTGTATGGTGTATGAAGTGTCTTTGATGTCATCAGTTTCCCATAACATAACATAACGATCTGAAATGTGATATTTTTCTGTCATCACTACCATCTCATTTCGTCTTTTATTATTTTTTGGGTAAATTGTTTTTGTTGTATAAGGATATTGGAGTTAGGCGCTTAAGTATCCAGCCAACTATATTGGAGCATTTGTCAATGTAAAAGAATGCAAGAACGATTTTTAATTTTTTTGTCTGTTTGTTTGTGCATTTGTTCAAATTAATATGAGAAACATTTAAATACAGTTTTCACTTTTCCATTTTGGTAAATTTCCTTTAATGTTTACTGATTGTTTTATTTCAATCGCTACTTTCCAATTTTTATACGTTTTCTAATTAAGTATTTTTCTTTCCTAAGTTTGGAATAACACTTTAAAAATGCTTAAAAATATTTAATAAATAGCATTCTCTCTTGCCAGACGATAATTCTTAGTAATTATCTTTGGGTAGAGGAAATTTGTAAAAATCTCCCTACAGACATGCTAACAACATAAATAAGTTGTAACAAGCGTATAAAAATTTCGACGTAGTTCGATGAGAACGTATGGCTTAGTGGTCAGAGCGCCTGGTCGGTTTCCAGGAGGCGCGGGTTCGAGTCCCGCTACGTTCAAATTTTTATACGTTTTCTAAATAAGAATTTTTCTTTCCTAAGTTTGATACACGACTAGCGATTTTTTAAATAGATAAATTGAAACAGAAAGAACATTTACTTCAGATCCATCTAACAGATATGAGTAAGTAGGTCTTCTACTTTCTTTAGAGTAATTGGTGTTAAGACACTCTGTTACCCCCGTCGCACCTAATTTTCGAGTTATTGCATATTGAGTGGAGCTCTTTCACTTGTTATCAGAGCGGGAAAATGATAATAAGTAATTTATTGCCTGAGTGGGAATCGAACCTATAACTAGTCGATTTTACAGTCACACTTTGTGTCCCTGCGCCACGACTGGCCTCATTACTACTAAGAATATTATTACTAATAAGAAAATATTTTACAATAACAAATATAAACAATAAAAATACTAGATACTATTTCATATACCAACAAACTCTAAGTCAACTAAGTCCAGACAAAATCCCAGCATATCGCACATAAGCGCCGGCGGTCACGAGGCACAATGCTTGCAGCGGAGTACCGAACAATAGAGCGACAGCATGGAGATAATATTTTTAGCGGATCACGTTGGGTGGAGTGGTTGTGTGAGCGAATTTGTATGTTTTTCAGTTTCACGCTGTATCCCGCACATAGCAGAGTGAGCAGAGAGAACCGTAAAACCTAATGTTAAGATATTCCGTTCCCATTCCATTCATTTCCTTCCTTTCCTCACTTTCTGCCGAATTTTCAAGGCATTGCGTGTTGAGTGAGTTTATTAATATAATTTTATAATTACTGTCAATGTTGATTTATTTTCAATCAAATGAAGATAAATAATTTTTAATTGACCCTTCTTTATTATGCGTCGGTTTCGAAGCTTAACAAACAGTCTTGGAACAAAACATCTCATTTTTTTTCAGAAGAGAGAAAATGTTTTTGAAAAATTTGCATTACAGGAAATAATAATTCATTTAACTATTTATTAATTTTACTTGATAAATTATTATTAATTATTACATATAAAAAATATCAATACTTTGAAATGTGTCTGACCAAACATCATAAAGGTTTTAATAACTTCGAAAAATCAATTCTCGAGAAATAAGTATATTTTCAACTTCTACATTTATATATATACACTATAATAAATATATATATATATATATATATATATATATATATATATATATAACACTCGTGCAACACTCGTGCAGAACTATATATATATATATATATATATACAGATTATACTCTACCGCTATAACACAAACCACAACCGATCGTTTACAGCGAGTAGAGCTTTATGCGGTGACTCAGTGTTATACGTTCTTCACAATGGGATGGCTTAAGGGATGATGGCGTAAATGTTTGTCCCGATATCGTTGCAATCCACTAAGTGCTTCTGAATGAAACGTTGAAATTATTAAATTTTGCTTTATCATATTATTATGTTATTTGTTTCTATGTATATCTATAATAATGAAGTAAGTAATGGATGTATGATGTAACCTGGAACCTTAGTGATAAGGCAATTCTTAACATTGGGTTCCGAGGTTCTCTCTGGCTACCTTGCTATGCATACGCATAACAGAAGTGTCTTAGTGGGAATCCGTTCCCATTAAGACATTATTGTTTCCCATCTTCCGCAAAATTCGGGAGCATTGCGTTTTGAGTGGTGAAACTCTACTCCATGCCTCGTTATCTATAATTATTGTTTATTATTAAAAAAAATATGATATATTTTGTAAATATAACAATAACGATCACACTTGGGAAATGTTTGACTGTAAGTGTACTTGTGTGTATATAGTAAAATTTTTACTTTTTAGTATTTAGTAAAAATAATACTTTTAAGAATTTAAACTTCTAAATGCTTTCTCTTATACATTCAAATCAATTTATTATAGAAATAGGAACTAACTAGTCCCAACCATACCATACACGGAGCATATCTAACATCTCTATCTGACTAACACCAATTAGCACGTTATCTCCTCCAATGGTACTATGATATTCACTTACATTAGACAAGGTACAAATTGGATAAATTAATAGCTAAGGTTAGTTCTATAGAATATAGACTTCTATACAACCACAATATAGTATAGATATACTGTTTCAATAATATGACAGTAATATTTGGTACTTTCTACAGCTTATAACATTCATCTTCAAAAAATAATGCTTTGGACAAAACTTAACAACAAACTTAAATTGACTGTAAGCGATTGTGGGTTCGATTCTCACTCTTGGTCTAGATGAAAAAAAATATTTTCGATTACTGACTGTAAAAAGACATAGCTCGGCGTTGAGTTCCGCCACTCAGTACGAAATGTAGTTTCCTACTACTCTTAAACACGTTAGATGTGATGTGAAGTTAAAAAATATACCTATATATTGTATAGATTCTCCATAAATGGTTAAAAGATACAATACAATCACAGAACAATAAAGTATTTTTAGATGATAAATTAATTTTATAGCTCAATGCTATTAATTTCAATTAACCGAGTCAAAATGATGTTTTTTAGTACAAAGAGTGACTGAATTAGTTAAATCCTTAAATTGTTTAGAAAATATTTTCAATTATAAAATGAAATTGAATAATAACGAAAATCTAGTAATGGTTACTAACTTCCTAAGTAACTTTTTTTGTTTTATATCTTTGATAGTCAAAACATTGACTGTTTTTTATTAGTATAGTGACTGCTATTGAGCAAATCTGACTGCAAAGCTGAAAGAAATGGGTCCGATTTCTAATGATTTTTTCCTTTGTATCTTGTTTAAAATTTGCTATATTCGATTGCCACGTATTTATAAATGTTTTTAAGACTAGGGCTTATTTCTATAATTAAAAACATTCATTTTTATAATATTTTGATTGATTATACAAAACAGCATAGCATAGGTATAGCAAAAAAAAATGTTGTCAAGAACCTTTGGGTAGCTGAATTTTGTAAAGATCTACAGAAATGCTAACAGCATTAATAAGCTGTTCGAGCGTATAAGAATTTCCAAGACGATTCCCAAGAGTTTACAAAATAAATTATTGTAGAACAGCAGTTCTTAAAAGTCGCTAAAATTCTATGTAGATTTTTACTAATTTATTTAGTTACTACTAGTTACTATGCATATATTTGTATTGTATGTAGAAAGGGGTGGCACAGGGGTTGTACATATTACAGCGACAAATCCTTATCAGTTTTCGAGATCGGGGGCACGTGAACTTTAATTTTAACAGTAAAATTACTTATCAAAGGGATAAATGGCTTTTTATTTTAAAATTAGTACAGGACTAAGTATGCTCTATATTTTTGAATAGAAAAAAAATAATAATAAAAAGAAATATTTCTTAATATAAATAATGAAAGTTATTATTATTATTCTCTCTTAAAAATGTATTGTAATATATCTTTCCGATTTTTTCCGTTACACATCTCTCACACCTTGTATGACACATAAAGCTAAGTTAGTGATTATAACTTTTCGGCCACTTTAGAGATAAAGTAAGCATTAAGCAAAACTTTTTGAGACAACAGCCAATAAACACAACGAGACTTTCGAGAATATTGAACCTGCTACAATGGCGTATAAAAAATACCTTCCAGATATCTCTTTGGCTTTTATTAAAATATGCAACTATAATTGTAATATAGAGATCGTCGTGATGTAGTGAGACAGTATCTGACGGTAAGCGCAGAGGTTGTGGGTTGTATTACCACTAGAGAAAATGATTATTTTAAAATTGTGTAGATTTCAGCGCTTTACGGTGTACGCTTTACACGCTTTGCCTACGAGGTTGTAGGCAAAGAGCGGCGTTAAGTTCCACCACTCAACACACAACGTCTTGTATTCAGCGCTGCATGGAGAGTACCTTAACATTGACCCTTTGTGTGTAATTTCGGAAAAACTGCGGAGCTGCAGCTGCTATTTTAAATAAGTATCTTTTAAACGAAAAGGATTTTTTTGCGTCACACTGTATCCCGGAAATCTGGGAACCTACCGTTAAAACACTCCGTTTCGATTAAGACATTTGTGTGATGTGTCTATGAAATTACAGTTTTGGTGTTTAAGGGAAAATAATCTTTTTACATCATAAAACCATAATTAATCTTGATTTTTTTACAAAAATAATACTCCGGACGACTGTTTGCTGCCGTGACCAGGATTCGAACCTGGGTTACTACGGCCACAACGTAGGGTCCTAACCACTAGACGATCACGGCTATCGGAGTTGTTATATATAACTGCAAAATAAGCGTACTGATGGCAATTAAACTTTCTCTTTTAAGTGTCCAAGCTAGGTGTCGTAACATTTTGCTCCAGTTTTTTATTACTTTAAACATCTAACTGTAGATATTCGAAATAATAGTATTTATATTGCAATAAGATTTGAAACTGAATGAAAAATATAAAATTTGATTTCTGATAAATTAAATTTTTCATTGTAGCAAATTAAGTAAAGAAAAAAATTTACAAAACAAGCAAAAAAAACACGTCTGGTATATAACAGAATGGTCAGAAGACGGAACCTAATGTTAAGACACTCCGTTCCTCACTCTACGTCCAATTTTAGAGAAATTGTAGGTTGAGTTCCGCCATTCAATTTTCACGAGTAGGAATCAAGTTCATAATCCGTCAGTCCACCAGTCAGAGAAGGAAGCCACGTTCCCAGGAACACAGTGTTAAGACACTCCGTTTCTATTATGTTCCCGACTTTCCGCCGAATTCTAAAGGCATTGCGTGTTGAGTGGTGGAAATCAACGCCGCGTTTTACGCATTGGTAAATAATTACCTGTAATCAGCATAACACGAATTATTTATAAAAATAAAATAAAAAAAATATACAATATACAATAATTAAAACATGTAAAATTTTTAAGGAATTATAAAATATTAGAAAAGTAAAATAAATATTGATTCCAAATTACATTTTATATTATAATTTTTTCATAAAAGCAAAGCAAGTAAAAATAAATTATAAGTTTTTTCATAATAGCGTCGCTTGCGCATACCATTATGTAAATCGAAGTAATTTAAGGTTGTGTTCGCAATTTACAGAGCAACCGTCATCAACTCCGATAGCCGTGATCGTCTAGTGGTTAGGACCCTACGTTGTGGCCGTAGTAACCCAGGTTCGAATCCTGGTCACGGCAGCTAATAGCTGTCCCGGCGGAGTATTATTTTGCACAAGTTATAATTTTATGCACATGTTTATTTTTGCTGTTATTCTCTTATTATTGTGTTTTAAGAAACGTGTTTCGGTCAAAATTAGTTCATTAAAAATTAAAATGATCTCTGAACACAGTAAAAGTTAAATTTGAAAATTTATGAAGTCATAAAAATTATAACATAATTTTTTTGTGCCTAAGTTACATCTCATTTTCTAGTCTTAAAATCTATGAAATTAACACGCTTTAAAGATGGTAATCTTGTGTGGTTAATGGAAAGGTTCCCCCTGCTTACCTTGCTATATACCAGATACATCGTAAAGCTAAAAATATATATTTAATAGTATTCGAAAAAACCAAATAAATTAAAACGTATGACAACCAACGTCGCTTCACTTAAAGAACAGCGTTTTACTAAAACTTGGCAAATTACATTACTTAAAATTCACTGTTCTCAAAATATGAAGTTCTCGAGCACTTCTCGCCTCATCACAGCAATTCGTCGTTTTATTATCGAATTATGTATATTTTTCCACTCTACCTTTGGTAGGTTTAAAGGTGACTTTTATACGGTGGAATATTTTAATGCAAATATGGTTGGTTTTATGTATAATATTTTTTGTTCCTTTTTTGTTGGTTCTTTTGTTATGTTTTAACTATCCAAAGAAATGTATGAAATAAAGAGTTAAACAAAATAATAATAAGAGTAATAGTATAACGAAATGTAGAGTGTTTGTAGAGTTACATTTTAGTGAAATACTAAACAAAAAAAATTGTATGTTGTAGAAATTAAGTTGTAATAAGATGCTTTATTTTTAGGATTTTTTGTGTATCAAGTTAATAAATGACAAATTTAAATTTGAAGATAACTTGGTTCAAAATGTTTATCCAAAATAGTAAAGTATGTAAATTATTTATATTTTATTGATCGTTACAAAAAGCGCGGAGGAGAAATTTCCCGGGTGTATTAATTGTAGGTTTCCTCGGTCTATCTTGTTTTGCGGCAAAAATAAGCTATTTTTAGCAATATTTACTTTAATATTACATACAGGCCAGTCGTGGCGCAGTGGCACAAAGTGTGACTGCAAAACCGACTGGTTGTGGGTTCGATCCCCACTCGAGGAGATGGAATATTTAATTAAATTTATATTTCCATTTCTTCGCTCTGGTGTCGAGGCAAAGCGCGGCGTTGAGTTCTGCCACTCAACACGCAATGCCTCCAAAATTCGGCAGAAAGTGGGGAACGGAGTGTCTTAACACTCTGCCTACCCTGCTGTGTGCGGGATACAGCGTGAAGCTAATATTACATCTTAATGATCATTTAGTAGTCATTCCGTTTAGCAGGGTAAGTATCGGGAAACACTAGTTTCCCGATACTTACCCTGCTAAACGGAAAAAAATATCAGAGTAAATTACAGTAATAAATATTATATTAAGATATTTTGTCACTAAACAACCGCAAATCCCTCGTCACGCCATAATTGAATCAAAACGTCTAACAATATTGAAAGTTTCCAAGTTAATAGTTCTAATATTGTGATAGCGAATCAGATGTCAGTTGGAATTGAGTTAGAGTGAGAAGTTCAAAATGAACGGTATTTCCTTTTTCTGCTTTAATTTATCGTTTTTTGTTTATATCTTTTTTTTATTTTTGTATGTTTAAAAAGAGATAAATATACATATTAGCACAATTTTTATTATATATATATATATATATATATATATATATATATATATATATATATATATATAAATATATATATAGTATTTTATATTTTTTTTTTAAATTACAACGTAGCAATATTAGATTTTTTTATACAATTTAAAATAAGTTTCTGTCACAATTATATGATGTGTTTTGAACTACGTAAATAAATATAATTGTTTTGTACAACACTTCTTTCTAACAAAATAATATGGGATAGGCACAAGCTTGCGTTTGCAAGCTTGACAGGTCGTCGGACAACGGAGTGTCTTAACACTAGGCGTCCCAGGTTCCCTAAAAAGAAGGCAAAAAATAATCTGGGACAGACAGAAATTTATTAATGCATAAAATTTAGAGAAACTTTAACTTGATCAAAAGGATTATTTAACATTTTCTTCAAAATTTAAGCTTTCAAAATTACAAAGGTCTACCCTTTTCCATGGAGAAAGGACATCTGACAAAGGGTCCATCGAAGTATGAAAGAATTCCTTTGTTTGTTGCACCTTTGAGCGCTGTGTTTTAGGATAGACAGTACTCGCTGCTAATGAATACCGGAACGGAAATGCAAAAAAATGTATGACGTACATACGTGGAAAAATATAGAAAACATGTTTTTTATAAATCTTTTTCGCTGTAACTCTATTTTATGTCAGTTAAATATAAAAATGGGGTGGAAAGTGGAGTGTTTTGATGCTGTTCCATTCAGAGTTAATTTAAAACGAAATAAATTATATAACACACGTTAGTTAATGAAATTTATTACAACAATTTCCAACACAATTGGCATCTTACTCAAATCTACTATGCTAACATTTGTGTTTGTTTTCTTGTGTTTTCACTTTATTCTCTATTCGTTCTCCACATGAAAGGCCATCGTGACGCAACGGCACAGAGTCTTACTCAAAACGTGAAGTTAATCGGTTGGATTCCCATTCTGAGAATTAATCATTTTCATTTTTTGGCTCTGGTAGCAAGACAAAACAATTTTTCAAAAATTGGGCTTAATGTAGGGAACGACACATTTTAAGAAGTTCTCTCTGCGTACACTGTTTTATCCGCAATACGTCGTGAAGAAATAAAAAATATATTTATTACATTATTTTCTTTTTAAACAATAAAACTATATTCAACTGTAACTTGCAAAAAAAGTTCAAATACACTACTTCTAGTTCAAATATAATTTTTGCATTCAAATTGAATTTCCACTACGTGTGTCTCCGCTTCGATCTCACAGAGATTTGCACGCCGAGGCGTCTCTCGCCGATTGGCTCCCAATGGAGTTAGATAGCGCTCTTGCATTTGACGGATTGCATACTATTACTATTTACTATAAGTGGATTGTGGCTATTTACTCAAACGGTTTGAAGTAAACCAACGATCTTTAGCTGCAATTTCTTGTATTTTAAGCAAAGTTAATGGGCATTGAATCTCGTTTGAAGAATGGGGTTTGAATCTCTTGAGTTACTAAATTCTTAATTTTTGTATGTTAAAACTAAGCCAGTATTAAGTAGTTTTAATTTCTTAAGTTATATATTAAGTTTTAAGTTATATGTATATCTCTTAAATTATATATATTAGTTAATATATACGAGTATATATTAACTTCTTAAATTTCTCATTTATAACGCTTTTTTTTTTCAGCTTCTCGCTGTAACCTGCACGTAGAGGAGTAGGAGGGTTATGGAGCCTAGTGCTAGGACACTCCGCTGCACACTTTCCGCCGAATTCCGGAGGCATTGCGTATTGAGTGGCGGAACTCAACGCAGCGCTTTGTGTCGTTACAAGCGAGGACATGAATAAAATAAATGTTTATTTCCACGAGTGGGAGTAAAAACCTATCGCGTTTACTGTCTCAAGCAAAGTGAGGAACGGAAGTGACTTAAAAATTAAGAACTTTAACTACCTTATATGTGATTTACACCGTACTTGTATATTTATATAGCCTTAGAAGATCAATCTCGCTCAAACTGATTTGAGATAGCGTCACTTGTTATGCTAATAAAGATGCGAGATTGAATACTAAACGTATTTTACGATACTGCAGCTTTTCAACCAAGCTGTTATTGAGCTGAGCGAAGCGAAGCTTTTTCTGGTCAAAAGCTTAACCTACAGCTTAGAAATTTTGTGGACGACACGGTGATCCCAACTAATAGTTTGGTGATAATTGTTATTGTAGTTTTTGAGTAAATGGTCAAAATGTGACCCATAGAGTTAGGGTGTGGAACGTTTTGAAATTCACGCGCACTGATTGACCTTTGACTAACCTAATCCAGCGGGGGCGGACAAAACAGAAAATTTCGCAAAATTTACATGCAACATAGCCTCGCTCAGCTCCACACACCATGCACACCATGCGGCGGACCCTAGTTTATAAAACGGTTATTTAGTATTTAGTATGGTTATTGGGTTTAACGGTGGTTATTTCTACTGTCTGTTGTAAATAAGATAATAAATCAGCTTCACGCTGTTTCCCGCACACAGCAGGGTAGGCAGAGGGAACCTAGTGTAAGATACTCCGTTCCCCACTTTCTGCCGAATTCTGGATGGAAATATAAATTTAAGTAAATATTTCATCTCTCCGAGTGGGGATCGAAACCACAACCAGTCGGTTTTACAGTCACACTTTGTGCCGCTGTGCCAGGACTGGCCTCTGGACTGTCTGTTTTGTTTTCATAATTTAAGGATTCTCTTCAATATTGTCTTTTAATGATATAGTTTATTTTCGCGTAAATTATGTCACTCAGGGTGGTAGTCAGATGAACTGTATACACTTCATTTCTCACTTTCTTCCTAATTATCGAGAAATTGCGTGTTAAGTGGCATACCTCAACGCCACGTATAGTATTCGTACCAGAGCGTGAAAATGAAAATACTTCTTTCCCTCGAGTGAGCATAGAACCTATAACTGTCGAGCTTACAATCTGGTGCTGTTTAATGGCTCATTCTGTATAAACAATTTAAAGTGATTGTTGATTTTTTTTTAACTTCACGCCGTATCCTGCACAAAGCAGGCAGAGGGAACCTAGTGTTAAAATACTCCCGTTCAGTATTGAGTGGCGGAACGCTGTGGGTTGCCCTGACACCACCACGAAGAAATGAAACCATTAAACATTTCATTTCTAATCGGAATAGAATCCAAAATCCTACGGTGTAGTCACATGTTTGTACTCCTGCGCCATGACAGGCCTTTAAAGAAACAATATTATATTATTCCATTTTGCTCTTATACTACCATCAACACAAAAAAATCTATTTACAACCCCTTTGCATATTTACGATGTAATATAAAAAATGAAAGCAAGAAAAAGTGGAAACTTCGGGAAACCATTTATCGTTGTACATCTCAATAGAGGTGGCGTTAACAAGATTTCAATATAAATTGATTCTCAATATCCTGCCTGTTGCAGATAGAACGTGGTGCAATAAATTAACGATTGTGTCTTTAAAATACTTGTTTTTATCGGATTTTTTTCATATAACAGGACAGGAGAGAAATATTTCACTTTCCACCCCAAATTGTGGCGAAACTCAACTCATTACTATTTCTTAACAAAATAAGAAAATTAAAATAAATCACTCCGCTAACGTGTTTTCGAATCCATAACCATCGCGTTTCTGACCGACCGAAACGATTACAGCACTTTGGTCTCTTGAAAAAAAAATATTATATTGAATAACAAATACGAGTTGATCGCCGCTCGATAAGGATTTAAGCTAAGAGCTAAATTAAAATAATTTCTTTTTGTAGCTTCTCACATAGCATGTTAGGTGGAGCGAGTTTAGTGTTAAAACATTTTGTTCCTGATTTTTGAGAAATTGTGTTTTGGCTATCGGAACTTAAACCTCTCTTTGTCTACCATAGCAAGTAAATGAATATAATTTAAACATGATAATTCCCCCGAGTGGGTATCGAACCCACAATCGTCGCGTTTACAGTGACACTGCGACACGACCGTCGCATAATTTTTGATGATACTACATTTTTCAGTGCCACCAATGTCAAATACACAAGCAAGTTTCGAGTTACAATAATCACAGTACTAAATCATCAGCCCGCAAAAGTAAGTACCAACCATCGTGTTTTATTATAGCCACTTGTTAATGAGAGAGATGAATAAAGTTTTCGTATAACAACTTGTAACAACGCGAGGCTCCTCCAACCAGTCTGTATTGGCCCTTCGGCTTCTCAGATTTCCTTGGAAAATTGTATTTTTTCCACTGAAACGTTGTAAATGGAAATGCTAGCAAGATATTTTTTATTGCCCCAATCTCTGTAGGAAGTTTCGCCGTTTAGATTAGCGTTGCTTTTTTATTGGCCTTATATTTTGTGTTTTAGTAAAGAATTTAGACGCTGTAGGAGTTTATAAAAGTATTATTTAGCTCGGTGACTAAAGTAAATATATACTTTTTACCTTCACGCTGTAACCCGCAAATAATAAGGCAGGCTGAGGGAACATGGGAAACTAGTGTTAATATACTCCGTTCCTATTAAGACACTTATGTTTCCCACTTTCCGCCGAATGCATTGTGTGTTGAGTAACTCAACGCCCGTACATCTCCTCGTTACCAGAGCGACGAAATGAAAATATTAAACATGGCAGTCTTTTTTTTTTTTTTATTATTATTTCTTACTCTATACACTTGTTGTCTTTACTTTAAAGAGTAATTCTTTTAAGTTTGCTATTTAAAATACCAGCGTTTGCCTCAAAAGCGAGTTGTTTAATTTTTTGAAGGCGACAGTTTAGAGATTTTAATTTTTTAATTACTTTGCAATTATATGAGTTTTATTTTTTAAATGATCAAAATTTTAAAATAGCAAACCTAAAACTGCAACATTAAAACTTAAAATTGGCACCAACCAAACACTTACCCATAATGTTCCTACATAAAATAATATCTTAAAAAAGAAAAAGCTTTTTACTATTTTCCCTAAATTTTTACTCTTATCTCTTAACAAAACGACTCAATAATAACTTTTCCCATCTCACGAACATCTGGTGCACAGTATGTACTGTAGCAGTATGTAGGCACCCGTCGCTCGAGAAGCGACGAAGTGTTTAACATCCATAATATGTTTCAAATGACATCGTTCGACGTCTCAAATATGTTTTATTACATATTTTTTACATATTGTGTTATAGTGAAACAATTTTTTTTTTCAGTTTCACGTTGTATCTTGCATATAACAGGGCAGCAGAGGGAACCCAGTGTTAAGACTCTGCGTCCCCCACTTTCTGAGGCATGGCGGAACTTAATGCCGCGCATTGCCTTATAAGCAGAGCGATGAAACCACAATATTAATAAAATAATAGTTAATTCTTCTGAGTGCGAATCGAACCTACAACTATCGCATGTGTTGATTAGCGGAACTCAACTCCGTTCATTATTTTGTTATCAGAGCAAGGAAATAAGAATAATTAATTCTTCCGAGTGGGAATCGAAGCCGCAATCCTCAAACGCTTACACTCAACTAAGTAGTCCAGTATAATAATTATAATATATACACAGATATTATAATACAACAATTTTTCTCTATTTAACAAGGATGAAAATATTTATTTTCAAAGAATCTAGTTCGATCCAGTGAAAGCGTTTTCCTGTATAAACTTTTAATTGGCGTCGACACGACATCCCTAGTTCGGTATCTGTTAGTTTGTGATGCACCTAACAACGTCTGCTCAACTAATAGTTTCGTCCTTATATTTTGTCACTTCGCCTTTAAATATTTTTATCGTATTGTGAAACGTGAAGGTGAGCTATGCGTTTTGATATTTTTTTTAAATAGGCAACACCTCAGCTATGAGTATATATACATGTAAATTTTAACCTAAATTAAATTTGAACCAACGACTATTATGACAATATATCCCTACTACTTAGTAAGTATCTATTTACATATTATGATAATAATTTATACCTATATTTATATGTGTGTTTCCCTAAAAATAAACAAAAATAAAGAAATATTTGATGAAAGATTATTAAAAATGGGACAGCTAACTAAAGTCCGTTCGTCGTCTGTCACCAGTCGGAGCACACGAATTCTTATGAGTAAACAATCAAAGCTGAAATCCTGAATCCAAATATAATATTAAAATTCTTATCTCTAATATCAAACCTAATTATACATTTCAGATGAGCAGTATTGTAATAAATTATAATGAGAATCAGAAATTGCAAAACAATTTTTCCGTTTGTCAGCACAACAAACAAATAACGAAACGAGGCGAGACTTTTTGTGTATTAATTAGACCTAATTACTTTATCAGAATTTAATTAAAAGTACTGATATAATTTAATACAATTGTAATTTATATTTAATATTGCAATAGGTTCAATCTGCGGCTATGCCTGTGTGATCTAATAGAAAAAACTAATAGTTAGTTGCATTATGACACGTGAGATATTCTAATTCGCGCTTCACTTTCACTTCTTCATCGCGCTGCTTCGCCACTTGGGTTGGGATACTTTTTTTATAGAGGTTGCCTTTCTAGCTTCCCAGCCCGGCTGGCACATACCTCACTGTACTAACGTGGTGGTAGGGCAAGTACACACCACGCACTCCCATCTAAGTTACTCGCACTATGCCCTCTGCTAATCAAAAGAACACGAGGAGAAACCCCGTCGTTCTGATTATTCATCGGTGAGCAATCATTGCCCAAGAAAAAAATCTCAAGATAATAATGATCCACCGCCCAGAGTGCACCGGACCTCTCCACTGCTCGACCCCTCGAATGGCAAATACATTTGAAAGGGGCCAGCAGCAAACGAGTACACGAGGAGGTTATCCGCCTTCATGCCCCAACACTAACTTAACTAACTTAACTGGTAGCACTGACCGCGGGTATATGACTGTTAAGCACGTAAATAGTACCAGTAATTCCTGGGATTAGGGCGCTTAACTAAACAAATTGTTCGGTTATACAAAATTCGTATTTTTAATAAAATGGTATTTCGTTGACTTTTAAAAATACAGAATATTTCATGAAAAATGAACGTGGGATAGCTCAATAATGATTTCTGTTTAACTGTCTGTCATGAGTGGAAGTCTGCAATTTTTGTCTACAAAATACTATTCTTTCTGCTTTAGTAGAGATTTTTTAAATTCGTCGACGAATTTTCAAGTAGAGGCGGAAGAGGTTGTGAGCATGTGAAACAGCGATTGTTATTATAACACTCACGAAAAATTAAAAAACAAGATAAAAAGGTTGATATAATTATAAGATATATTTCTGTTAACCACAAAAAGTTAAATTGCTATATTTACATTAGGTCCCCGCAAAACTTACGCGATTTAATCGATAGCACTCGGTCTTCTGCTGTATATGCAGAGTCGCGGAACTGAACTCATACACATCACGAACTTGTTTCATATAATTGCAGCTTAAAATAAACTTTCACGAAAAGCTTAGCCATCTATACAATATCTCAAGGAGTCTTATTGTTAAAGCTTATGAAGCTGTAAGACGTAGTACATTTCACAAGCGATACCAAACTGGTAAACATTTCTATGAATACAAAGGCGTATGAGCGTCCACTCGAAATCCTTACAAAGAACCACTTATCTTGGATAAGCCTTTATACCGGCAATCCAATCTAAAAATAAGAGAAAACAAACACTTATGTTTTTTTTTGGGTTTTTTGGCAATTTTTCAAGTAAATATAGTTTATTTACTTCGTATATAGTATGAATACATAATCAACAAAAAAAGAACTATTGCTGTTGTAATGTTAGTGTCTGGTTGTAGGTTCGAATTCGTTTGGAAAAAGTTTTTGTATCTATTTTTTATAACACTCCGTACCATCTTTCTCCATAGTTACTTTTAATTTTGTAACATTGTTTTCAAATTTATTTAAAATATTTAATAATTATAATAAATAAAAACTAAGGCAAGTAATATCTGAAAGATTTTTTATGTTGACATACATCATATTTGTTATTACATCATGTAAAAATTATAGTTATTGAGTTCTGCCACTCGTCTTACAATGGTGCGAGTTTATTATTATTAACTTGGAGTGGAAAAGTGAAAACAGAGTGTCTTAACACTTACCTGCTGCCTCCTTTCTTTTACGCTTTATTCTAATATATGAAAAAATATAAAAGCTTAAAAAGTGGTAATTACAGAACAAGCAGTTTGTTTTAAAAAATCTTCATAGTTACTCTATGTACATATATTATATTCACAAAAGAATTTCTATTACTGACTGACAGACCAATTTACTGGACTTAGAATATTAAAACTTGACGTACAGGCAGGCTAGAGAATGTAAGATAGGATTAAGAGAGGAATTCTCGAAAATTCTATTTCTTCGAGAACGGGAAAAAAGGGAATTTTACGTTTTAAACTACAGTCAAGCAAAGTTGCAGGCGAGAACTACTAAGAAAATAAAATGCTAAAACGTTTATTAATGTAAAAGATACATATTTCCTCTTTTCTAAGTATATAAATCGATAATAACTTCACGATAAGTAAAGACTAAGATCTATTTTAGGGTTCAACAATGAAACATAATATAATTTCTATAAGCAAATGGAAACCCACACTTTGTTTAATTCTTCATATAATATAATATTAATAAATTGTAAACCCTAGTACAAAATGAATCCTTGACATTTTCACAGTTTAAGCATGAATAACGTCTCGTACAGCGAATACGTCATTTATACGTTCAATTTTTCCCGACTGCTAAGGAAGGGTTATGTTTTTCGCGCGTATCTTGTATGTATGTAATATTCTTTATTACCTCGTATCTCCAGAACCGCTGAACGGATTTACATATTTGAGGTATCATTAGATT
>DWLH01000577.1:0-18622 GCA_018249795.1 Heliconius telesiphe telesiphe
TCACCAGGCTGTATCTCATGAACCATGATAGTTAGACAGTTTTTTTTTTTACAGATGATATTTTGCTGTTGCCGCTCCAACAAAAAATACTTAAAAAGAGAATAAAATACGTAGTTCCATACAACAAACGTGATTTTTTTTGTCGCCTTCGTGCGCGAGTCCTACTCGCACTTGGCCGGATTTTAAGAATATCATAACGTAATTAAAAATAAAAATATCATTGACTTTTGACGCTACGTTCAAATTTATATACGTTTTCTAAAAAGGAATATAGTGTATATAGAGATAACTTGAGAAAATCATATATCATTCGTTGTTTATTACAATAGGATGACTATTGTAGTTTTCATTGAGTCATATTTTTTATTGTTAAAATACTTTAACAATAGGAAGAAACTCTAAATACGTATATGCCTTTATATAAGTACATATTATATTTGTTTATTATATTATAGTATATATATTATAATTTGTTTATTTTACCCTTTTATATAACTGAATTCGTTTTTTTTTTCAGCTTCACCGCTGTATCTCGCATGTAGCAGGGTAGGCGGAGGGGGCAGCCTAGTCTTAAGACACGCTCCTCACTTTCCGCGTATTACCGCGCCGAATACTGAAGGCATTGCCTAACGCCGCGCTTTGCTTCAACACCACAGTGAAGAAATGAAAATATTAAATATTCAATTTCCTCGATTGGAAATCGAACCCACAACCCGTCGCGTTTACATTCATACGTTTGTGCCCCTGCGCCACGACTGGCCTGGTATTTAAACATCTATTAACAAAACACCAATTTCATATTCAGTGTTTATTATAATAATTCAGACATCGCTAATTGGGTCACTAGCTCGTTTTAATTATCCAATTATAACTTAATGTTAGTGAATTTTTTGCATTAATTACTAACTAAGAGGAACTCTACATCTACACAAACATACTTTAATAATGAGGAAAAATTATATTTTTGAATAAATTAATAGACTTTAGTTAACAGTCCGTAGAGTGCTTTATAGCATTTGAACTCGTTAGTGACGTTATGATATTCTTAAAATATGGCCAAGTGCGAGTTGGACATGCGCACGAAGGCGGCAAAAAAATCACGTTTGTTGTGTGGACTAAAATAAGTAATAATTTAAAAATTAAATTAGCTTCACGCTGTATCCCGCACACAGCAGGGTAGGCAGAGGGAACCTAGTGTTAAGACACTCCGTTCCCCACATTCTGCCGAATTTTGGAGGCATTGCGTGTTGAGTGGCAGAACTCATTTGTTTTATATTATTTATTGTTATAGCGGCAACAGAAATATATAATCTAAAAAAACTGTCTAACTATCACGGTTCATGAGATGCAGCTTAGGGACAGAGGAACAGATAGACAGAAAACACAGGACAGCGGAGTCTCAATAATAGAGCTCTGTTTTACCCTTTGATTACAGAAGCTTAAAAATCGAGTTGATCTCGAAACGTTTATGTTAATGGGGAAAATTAACAAATGTGTTTTATACACATTGTCACGTGGTATCATAAAGCTGTTTGTTTGATTTGATAGAACATGCTAATCTTAGAAACTACAAGTTCCAATTGAAAAAAACATCTGCATTGTCCATTATAGTCCATTTGTCGAGGAAATAACTTACTGTCTAAGTAGTCAGTGTTACATTCGGTACTTAAAATGTGTCATGTGTCATACACCACTCTTTCTTATTCGCATAGGACCATGCGGACAAAGCAAACAGTATAAAACGTACAAATTTGGACGCAGTGAATTTGAACTCGCACCTCTTGGAAACCGTCCACCGAACTCTTGGACGTCTTCCAAGAGGCGCGGATTCAAGTCCCGCTATGTTAAAATTTTTACACGTTACTAAAAGATTTTTTTTCTTTTCGGAGTGTGGAATAAAACTATAAATCATATTGGGGGGAGTCGACGTTGGCGTGATCAGTGCAGATTATTAGTTGTGCTAAAATTTATTTATCACAATTACCACCACATTAAGTAAAAAACCTTAATAATAAAATACTTAATAGTTTATGAGTCATGTTGGACAGTATTTATTTAAATTTATATTTGTATTTCTTCGATCTGTCGAGGCAAAGCGCAGCGTTGAGTTCCGCCACTCAACATGCAATGCCTCCAGAATTCGATGGAAAGTGGTGAACGGTGTGTCTTAACACTAGGCCTCTGCCTACCCTGCTGTGTGCGGGATATAGCGTAAAGCTGATTTAATTTTAATGTTTGACAGTTGTTTACATTGTGATTCTTTTTTTAATAGCATTTCACGTTGGGATGTGAAACTTTAAAAATGTGTCTTTAGAAAATAGATAAATTACAGATACAAGAAGTAGGTGAATCTACTGAAAAGTCGCCATTCGGTAAATTTATTAACAGAGAAATAATAAAAGGGCAAAAGTTTTATAGCAGTAAAAATGTTCTTAAAAAAATGTATACGCGCAAAATGAAAAAAAATGTATTATATTAATAGTATAATAATATACATAGAGCGGGCAGCGGGGTGACTAGTGACGTATATAGTCACATTATGTTTATTTCCTCATTTCAGAAATATCAAGGTCTATTATTTACTATTTTGAGATAAATATATACGTAGTATGTAGAATTGTTATTTAAATTAACTAATTTAAATTAATTAATTAATATCGACGATTCCTAACTATATGAATATGAAATAAACACAGTTGTGTTTATAATCATAGACATACGTATTATAAAATTTATAACAGTGGATAGACTTAAAAATATTTATATTAAGTGGAACTAAAACATAAGGGAATTTAATAAAGCTTAAAAATATTATAGTATTAGTCATGTTTATCGATACACTTCACGGCGGAACTGCCTTCCGAGGCTTCAGTATTTTCCCTAAGGACAGACATTATTGGCAGTTTTCTATTCAACCTACTTTGAAATTCCGTACCTTAAAGAATAAATACGGAACCTTTATAGGTTCACTTTGTTGCATGTTTGTCTGTCTGTCTGTCGCTACGCATTTTCTCAAGAACGAGTGAAAGTATCAAGACGAAGTTAATATTTAATACCCATATACGACTTCTAAGTCAACGCCATCAAATGATATGGCTGTTAATATTCCAATATTCTAAGCGAAATTTACGCATTTTTGGTAAAAATCAAAAGTAGACCTAAGTATTAGATATTAACATCAGCTTGATACTCCACGCGTTCTCGAAAGAGATTAGACTGACGGACACGGGCATACAGACAGGCAGAGGGAAAACTGATGTGATCCTTTAAAGATTAATATATATTTTTTTGCTAAATATTAAATTTAAATCTAATATGATTTTATATTAAATTGGCTGTGATCAGTAATGCTCGCGTGCAATAAAGCCGCGGACGAAAGCTTATAATCAATAAATTGTAGGCTTCATATTATCTGTGCTTATATCTTATCTTAATTAATTTTGTATCCTACCCATTCTAATAATGTGCTCAGAATATATTTTTAACAATCAGTTTCGGTTGTTTTGATGTGATAAAAAAGATTAAGCATAATATAGTTTTATTATATTTATTTAGCAAATAGTAGGTCTTGTAATACCTGGGAAAACCTGTAGTATGTATACTTTAATTTTAAAGTATTATTGCTTATGATTACCAGATTAATTATATTTTTAGATAAATATAATTTTACTACAAAAAAAATGTACTAGTAACGACTTACTATGTTCCATTAACACATCATTAAAAATTAATTACTACAAGAATATTATTTATGTGGTTCAACAATTCTGATAATATTTCAATAATTTAAAAATATAAAAGTTGTAATATCATTCAATAATAATAAGCTATGAAAAGATTACTCAAGTTTACTTTATTATAAATTTCCATTTATGCTTCATCTCACTAAATTAAAAATAATCTATGTGTTTAGTTTAATTTAAGTATTTTTAACATTTTATAATTTTATTAACCCTAACAATAGAAGCATATTTTAGAAAATTTATAAAAATTTTGTTTTTAAAAGGCACCGCTTACAAGAAGTGCTGCATTGAATTCTGCCACTCAAATTGTACTATCGGAAATTGGATTGAAAGTGGAAAACTTGGTGTCTTAATCCCTTCAGCCTACCTGCTATTTTATGCTACCCACAGATTACATATACTATTTAAATATCTGAGCATTTCAATTGTTAACTCGAAGACTGTAGCCAATCATACTGTAATTATATGTAAAACAAATTTTTAACAATCCGTTTCGGTTGTTTAGATGCAATAAAAAAGATTGAGCATAATATAGTTTCATTATATTTATTTAGCAAATATTGTATTATGTTAAGAGTTTAACTTTAAATGTTGTCAAAGAAAAATATATATATTTTTTAAATATGTTGAATAAATTCTTAATTTCAAACATTTATGAATATGCCTTTACAAGTATCAAAATAGACCAAAAATTTTTTTTTACTTTTTAATACACACCTAATATGTATTTTTTTGACTGCAGTATATAAAATCATAATACAGATATATTTTGTTTGAGAAACAATTTATTAC
The DNA here is from genome assembly GCA_018249795.1 of Heliconius telesiphe telesiphe. Taxonomy (NCBI): domain Eukaryota; kingdom Metazoa; phylum Arthropoda; class Insecta; order Lepidoptera; family Nymphalidae; genus Heliconius; species Heliconius telesiphe. Next base: position 4,536 of record DWLH01000577.1, read on the forward strand.
ACTTTAAAAAAAAATTGATTACTTAAATTCTATTCTAAACTTCATTTAAAAACATGACTACCATTAAACTTGTCATATTTTATCTAAACAGAAAAAAATATCCTTGGAATCTGAAAACAATAGAATCGATAAAGTGTGACACAACTTGAGGCTTAATGATGTGTATAATTCACTTGAATAGCAACATTTATTGTTATTGTTTATATTCCCAAGGATTTATCAACCAAATAAAAATAATAAAATAGTTTAGAAATGAATAAAACAATACAAAAGAAAGTAATTGACTATTATTTGAATATTATCAACAATTTAACATATCTATATAATTTTCTACATAAAAATGAAGGTAACTTTTGTTGTAGATTGATCAAACAATATTTTTTTATAATTTAATAAAAAATCTGAGTCTATGCAAAGCTAAGATAAAAAACCTAATATAAAATCAAATAAGAATATTATTGGGTATAAGATATTGTAAATTTAATTATTATAAAGGTAACAATATACATTTCCAATATATTCAAATAACATACAAAATATATCTCGTCACAAACTTTTATTTATTTGAAAAAGCAACTTAACTCGGAAAGGCACATTAAGTTAACGGTGCAACTTGATTTCAAACACTTTAATTACCAACAAAATCACGACAAAAGCTTTAGAAGAAATTTATCTATGAAATATAAATATATATTTTTTATAATTTAGGCTTACCATACTGAAGCACGGAAACAGCGAGATGTGTTGATAATAAGACGATCCTCCGAGCACTTTGTGGGACTGAATATATATTGTACACACGGGTGTCTAATGTGTAATGAGTATATGGTGTAGGCCGAAGCCTCAGATATTATCTTAGTAGTAATTGATACCGGAGAGGTGGTTCGCCTTTTCTCAATAAAATCGCGGACTCACGGAGCTCGGGCCGTTCACTGAGAAGCTCTAAATTGGTCATTTGACAGCTACATCGCTACAGCGCCGCCGCCGACCGACATACACATTGGTTGGGGAGGTCGACAGCTTTTTGTACACTGACACTACAGATAAAATAAACTTATTATCATTATGTTTATATGAAAATATATATATTTATTTAAGCAATTATAACAATAAAAAATAATAATGTAATTCATAGTAATAACTAAGTATTGTTTTATCGTGTATTTTTGTATATATTTAAACTGGCAACATTACGAATTAAAATTATTCATTTTGATTTTGTACATTTAAATTTCTATGTGAAATTTAAATGTACTAAATTTAAATGTAAAATGATTTGTATGCCGAAAAACTATTTTTTTTTATTATATTTACTATATTCAGTCAATTTCAATAAATTTTATATGTATTTTTGCATATATATAAATATTTTTTGTTGTAAAGTACAATATAGAGTTTTTTTCTGCCGGTCCTGCTTTATATAATGCTAAGATACTAAATTATATCCTTTCCCCCTGATTTTCAAGACTTGCGGAACTCAACAGTTGCGTTAACGCCACGCATTTCTCCGAGTGGAAATCGAACTTGCAGCCATTACATTCATAGTCAGACGCTGGCCTATGCGCCAAAACGGCCACATTTTACGTATAAACTGCCTAATTTGATTAGAGGCTGTCGTCGCCCGGTGGCACAAAGACATGACATGCACATGGTTGTGGATTTGATTCCCGCTCAGGAGAATTTAATATTTTTATTTCGCTTGAATTTTAGTGTTTTATGTTTCCTTTGAATTACATCTTTTCTAGTATAAGTATCTATGCAATGTAATTTTTCTTAAGTTATATTAATGTTTAATATCTTTCTAGTCTGGGTCAAAAATCAAAACCACATTGGGTTTAATTTGGCTTCAACGTACTTTTTCTGTTGCCTTTTTTGATATGGTTAAATATGGATTGTTGAGAAATAAAACTATAAGCGTTCATAATGTGTACGTAATATATTATATAGGTAGAAAATACATTGTATCATCACTTATCTCATAAGCCAGGGAATGGCGGCGTAAAATTGCGTTAAGGGAAGTGTATCCGCGTGAGTGGTTACTGATTGAAAAGGAATTGCCTCTTATCGGGATACTGCACGCGACGCAGATGGGACTCTTGCTCGTTCTTATTTCACAGCCTCCCTCTGACAGTTGCTCGTGTAGCTTACTACCAGTAGGATGCAAGAATACCACCAGTCGAAGGGGCTGGTCGCATTTAGCCTTGTCTACCTCACGTTTTTCCTGGACAATGTTCTTCTTACTGTACTTGGTTAGTATTTAATTTTAAGAGCAAATTAAATTCTCTCTCAATAAAAGTACCTGTAATAAAATATTTTTGCTGAATACCTAAGTGACATATGTTTTGTCTATTTAATAAAGGATTTTTTAAAAAAAAATGGTTGCTTAGGAGCATTCACAAGCTGTGACTGTTGCTTTTGATACAGTATTCTTTTGTTTTATTCTTTCCTACCTATCACTGGATTCTCTATTTTCGCCATATTGCTATACTATTGTATTAACTCTATATAACTGCCTAAAATAGTTATGAATTTATACAATTCCATTTTATACATGTACTAGTGCCGATAATACCGGACTGGGTGCAAGGCGAGTCACTGGCGCTGTGGACGGAGCATGGAGCTCCGCTCGCCACGCTGCTCAACACCACCGTGCAGCGCATCACGCAAGAGGACACCGGTAATACTGTATAATTTAAACTGTAGTCTGTATCTCCCATATAACAAGATAGACAGAATAGACAGAATTCACTCCCCCACCGTGGGAATCGAACCTACAACCGTTGCGTTCACAGTCACACTCTGTGCCACTACGCTACAATGATATGCTTTTCGATCTCGCTACCAAATATGACTATGTAAAATGTCGAAAAGTATTAAACTAAAATGTGAACATCTACTTTAGTACGAAGCTTAGGAGAACATTTGTTAATCTCAGGTAGCGTGGGTACATCGCAAGCTATAGTAGGCGCGGTGCTAGGCGCGAAGGCGGCGACGCAGCTGGTGGTGTCGCCGGCGGCCGCGGAGCTTACCGCTGCACGCGGACCCGCCATCGCACTTAGACTCGCCACTGCGTTGCTGGCCACTGCTGCACTAGGTAAATGTTAACTTTTTTATTAGGGATGTATCAGTACTTAGGCTTCAGTTCTGATAAGTCGGAGCTTCCGATTCAAATAAAACTTCCGATTCCGACTTCGGCTGCGACACTATTTAATCGTAGTTAACACAATGGCTGTCATTGTCAACACTTACTAACTAGCTTAAACTTGTTGCACGGTGAATGTCTCCTTACATGCTTAAAGGTCACATACCTACTCTGTTATTTGATTATTTTCATGTAAATAGAACTGTACCTTCGATCAACTATTCAAATATAGTTGATCGAAGGCACATAATTATTTAGTTTTTTAATTTCCCTTTAAATTAAAGATATGTGATGTTTTCAAAAGTACATATTTGTTTGAACACTGATATATTAAGATGCTTTTTTAAATTGAATAATGAAGGTAAAAACAAGTATTTATTGTAAAATTTGTGTAAATAGATATAAATCTTCCAAAAATATAAATTTTGCGGTCAAAATGTATTTTTTGAGAAAAGATTTCAATCTTTTCTCAAAAAATACACTCACAAAAAGGATCTAAGGATGGAGGATTTCTATTTCTCCGACTTCTGCTGATAAACGAAATTCAAAAACTCCGGTTTCGACTTCAGTTTCGGTAAACCGCTTCCGTAACATCCCTGCTTTCTATATATTGTATTATTTGATTTTCATGGTTGGAATTTCTTAACTGAGGTGAATGAAAATAATAGAAATAATTATTCTGCCTTTACTTAAGTAATAGGTACATAAATTAATATCGCTTTTAAGTTTGAATACATATACAGCAGAGGGTAATATAGATTTTTTAACAAGTATAAGTCAGCAATGGCAACATTTGTCATAAATATAAGCTTGTTTTCTACATAACATGAACTTTACCTATATAGCTGTAATATGTACTATGTACCAGGTACCTACATATTACTTAGAGACGGTAACGACCGCCGCCTCCGCACGCGGTCTCGTTAGCATTCCTGAAGTGTTTAAAATTTGAATATCGTGAAAGCTGCGAAATCCGGAATGTTAATTTGAGATTATATACAGTATTTAATACAAAACATTCGAACAATAACATTTCTTTACCTAATTTCTAAATAGATTTTCTAAATCATCCTCGCTCTTGTAACGAGACAAATCGTGACGTTGGGTTCTACCACTCAACAAGTACCTAATACCTCAAGAGTTCAGCGAAAAGTGAGCAACGGAGTGTTTGAACACTAGGTTCCTGCCTATCCTGCTATATGAGGGACACAGCGTAAAGCTTAAAAAAATCTGCCCTTCTTCTATGTGTCAATTTTGATGTGTTCATTTCAAAAATTGAGGTTACAGTATAACGTTAATGTAACGACTCTCAATGCAACGATTTTCTCGATTTAACAAATTTTTCGAAAGCCCCTAAAACTGCCGGTAAGAACTAATACAAAATATGCCTGTACATTACGAATACATTTGTTCAAAACATTTTTATAACGAATTTTCAATCTTTGCTAAATATAAAAATGAAAGTATTATTTACCTCTATTATAACGAATTTCATTAACTTTTAACCTTTACATAACAAATCCTATCAGTTTTAGAATTCATGTCTCGACAGGTTCAGACTTGTTAACTCTTTCGTAAGACAGTTATTATTGTTTAACTTTCATTAATGTAAACAGTAAACATTACTGTTTGACACTGTTGTTAATTTTAAAGTTTGGCTAATAAACGAAAAAGCTGAGATCAATATTTTTTTAAACCTTATTAAAACTAATTGTAGATCATCCTAACCTCTGTATAACAAACCTAGTAATAACTTACTTGATATAATGAATTATTTTCTGATTTCCTTCAGTATCATTAAATCATAACAAAATAACACAACAAATCATTACATACAAGCCAGTGTTCGGTTGTTGAATAATTAAATGAAATAGAAGTTAATTTCTCATCATCATCATCATCACATTATGAACAGTATTCGGTTGGTGCGCGGGCGGCGCAGGCGGCGGGGGCGGTGGGGCGGTGTGCGCGGGCGTGGGGCGCGCGGCGCAGGGCGCGGGCGCGGCGCTGGGCGGCGTGGCGGGGCTGGCTCTGGCGGCGCGCGCGCTGCCTCCTGATAGACGCGATAGAGGACTCGGAGCTTTGCTGGGAGCTGTAGCGCTCGGTAATATATCACATGCCCCTATTAATATGTGGCAAATTATAATTTTTAGATTATTTCATATATTTTCATGATTATTACACATTTTAAAATAATACACATTTTACCATTATATATTATTACATATTTTATAACTATAAATTGTATAATTTAAGTGTGACTGGCAAATTTGTGTCAAAATAATAAAAATTGACAAATTTTTCATTCCGTCTTTATTTGGTCCTACTCAGAAGTTAGATGAATTGCAGATACTACGATGTTAATAGGGACCTGCAATATTATGTTATTCAGATTTATGATAATTAAGGCCGTCATGGCGCAGTAGCACAGCGTATCACTGTCAATGCGACGGTTGTAGGTTCCTACACAGAACAAAATACAATGCTAATAAGAGTTGAGTTTTTTTTGCTCTAAGATCTAGTGGATAAGGAATATATTAACATTTTAGTTATGTATTTAATCTTCTTTTAGCCTTTATCACCGATACTAAGCTTAATATAATCTAATCCAAAATATATTTTTTCTAAATTTATTCTCGTCTTAATAAAATCAGCGTGTCGTTTAGAAAGGATCACATAAGCCTTTTCAATTTTTTTCCAATACCTATAGATATATTGATTGCTCTAACCATGGTGCTATTGTTACTGAAAATGAAACTAATATAGATTTTTGTTGTAATGCATTTTGGAATTATTACAGGAGTGTTGGTGGGCTATCCTTTCGGTGGAACGGCGTACAAGCTGTGGAGTCCGGCCGCGCCCTTCCAGCTGATAGCTATAGCGTTGTTGTTTAATCTGGGTAATATTTTTGACTTTTGATTCCGTTGATATTATAACCTAATGATAACATATTATAGGAAATTTCGGTCCAAATTACGCAACCGGTACCATAAATTGAACCACCAGGTCCCTAAATTGGACCAAGTCTTAAATTATAGGATAATTAAGAATTAAGTAAAGGAAACTTATAATTACAAATCATTATTATTAATATTTATTCTTTAAACATCATCAACGCTTTATTTAGGAACATTTTACGTTATTCAGTCTTGAAAATATTTCTAAAACAATAAAATATATGAAGTCAATTATGAACAAAAATACTTAACTTTTTATCAAATCTATAAATTATTCAAACGAAATTGAACTCTTATAAAAATCAATAATAACACCTCTTAATGTTGCAACAATAGCTAAGGCTTTCGACAATAACATCAGAATCATCTGCATATATTGGACCGGTACAATTAAGGAACTTGAGCGTGGTCCAATATACAGACCTTGGTAGTATTACGGTTCGCCACAAAAAAAATAATCATAACCTCTAAAGATTTGTATTATTTTACTAGCACATTAAACACTATAAAATGTGTTTCCTTAAGTAATATTTTACGAAATTGTAACTTACCTTCACGTTCAAGAATATCCTTAGCCAATAAGCTCAAAAATAATACCAATACACTACAAAAACAATTTATTAGCGTCACCGGCTTTGATGCGTGTTCGACGTCTATACAAAATGGCGAAGTGTTAGTGGCATTACCGTCGCATATTGTGGTGTTGCCAGAAAAATAAAATGAAGTTAATTGACTGAGATATAGCATCGGTCCAATTTAAGCGCCGGTACAATTTCGGTTACTCTCCCCTATATTTATTTGTGACATTAATTAAAAAAATATTTAATTAAATAATTATTTACTATTTAATGATTAAATTATTTTTAAAGGTTTACAACACTTACTTCTCGATAAAGACGAATATACTATTACGGTAAGTAACGATTCATAAAAAAAATAATTCAAAAATGCTTTTCAATGTCATGTCTATTCATATAATAATATTTGTAAATATTTTTTGACGCTTAAAATATTGAACTTATGTAGACCTACTTATTTATTACGGTAATAGTAATATTTACATCCTCGAGTAGGGATCAAACCCACAACTGTCGCGTACAGGACTGACTATAAAATCCTGCCTCCTTGCGCTACGACATAGTTGTTCATATGTTATTACTTATTGTCGCCCAGGACGAGGGCGGCGCGGTAGGGGTGGAGGGCATGCGGCGCGAGGCGGTGCGCGGGGCGGCGGGTGCATGCGCGGGCGCTGTGCTCGTCACCACCAGCGTGATGGCGGCGCTCGAGCCATGCCTGCCGCTGTGGATCATGCACAAGTTCCACCCCGAGGTACTTACACATCTAGGTCGAGGTCTAATTTTCGAGGCATTACGTGTTGAAAATCAGAACTCAATGCCACGCATTGTTTTTATATAATATTTTTGAAACATTTTATTTAACTTTGCGCTGTATCCCGTACATAGCCGAGTAGGTAAAGGGAACCTGGGAGTCTAGTGTTAAGACACTTCCGTTCCCCAATTTCCGCCAAAATCTAGAGGCATTGCTTATTGAGTGGCGGAACTCAAAACCTCGCTCGTTATCAAAGCTAAGAAAAGAAAATATTAAATATTTCATCTCCTCGAGTGACAATTGAACCCACGTCCTGGCGCATTTACAGTCGTGTGTTTATCCAATAAGACACTAAAAATTTCAATAAAACTTTGTCATTTGGTTGGTCTTGGTGACATTCGTACTCTTGGTGTTAAATGTCCGATATTTGTAAGTAACTTCGATATGTCAATATTATCAGTTTCGGCTCCGATGCAAAACATTAATATTTTCGTTCTTTTTAAACAGTTTTTTTTTTAGTTTTCCATACGCCTATGTATGAAATTTTGCTGAATTTCGATATTCAAGTAAGTGTAAAAGGACAATATTATATAAAATGCAGCAAAAACGACGCATGAGTTCATACGTATCTTTGGATTACCTTTATTTAGAAGTTTAATTTTATCTGTCTTCCAAGGGTCTCTCTGGTCTCTCTGGTCTGGATACACCAGACCAGACAGATCTGTGGACCCAGGTTTACAGGATATTTGATATTAAATTTAGCTTAATATCTCCTCACATTCCAAAGAACAGAAAGATGATTTTGACAGACAGATAGACCGACGGACAATGAAGTAATTTTAAAAGAGTGCGGTGTTTTTGTCTTTTCAATTAAAGTATTATGACCAATAAGTTATACTTGAAACAATATGAGTGTGTATGTACATTGTGCAGCGCTGGGCGCTGGGCGCGGTGTTCCTGCCGGACAGCGTGGGGTACCTGCTGGCGGCGAGCTCGCTGGGCGGCGCGGCGCGGCGCGCGGGGCCCGAGCGCGTCGCCATTGCCGCCGTGCTGGTCGTCGGCGTCGCAGCGCTTGTTGTGCCGCATGCACCCTCCGTACTTTTATTTTTTTTACTAATTTTCTATTACAGTTTAGACAGTACAGTTTTTTTTTTTAGTTTTGCTATGTATCCTATATATAGCAGGATAGGAGGGAGCCTACTCGTAGTGTTAATACATTGCTTTCTCCACACATCGCGCAATTTTCAGGACATTATATGTTGAGTGTTGAAACACAATGCCGCGCTTTGCTTACTAAGACAGAAAAATAAAAATTATTGAAATTTAAGAATTCGTCCAAGCGGATACCGAAACCACAACCACTGCGTTCAAAATCGGACAGAATAAGAAACGGGATCGGAAAATACGTTACGCGGACCCATTGTAAATTTCTAATCTTTACTAGATAATACTATACGATTTACTAGATAATAAGTATTTTTCGTTCCTAATAACACTTTAAAAATGTTTAAAAATAGATAATACTATTTGCATACATTTTTTTGTTAGTAAATTATTTCCTTAAGCCTGTGTAGGAATATAATTTTGTATGATTGTTATGGTAGAAAAATGTTCCCTAGTGCCCGATTAAGAATTAAGTAATGATATATGCATATAGGTGGGGTGGGTGTCGGTCCCACAGGCGGCGCTGGGCGCGGGACTAGGCGCGGCGGACGCGGCACTGGTACCGGCGCTGCTGGCCTCACGCCGCCGCGCGCTGCCACACCGCGCAGCGCTGCTGCAGGCCGCGTCAAGCGCCGCGTATGTTATCGGTATATATTATTTTTAAAAAACTTATCAGCTTCAAGCTGTATCCCGCACACAGCAGGGTAGGCAGAAGGAACCTAGTGTTAAGACACTCCGTTCCCAACTTTCTACCGAATTTTGGAGGCATTGCGTGTTGAGTGGCAGAACTCAACCGCGCACTTTGCCTCGAAACCAGAGCGAAGAAATGGAAATATACATTTAAGTAAATATTACATCTTCTCGAGTGGGTATCGAACCCACAACCAGTCGGTTTTACAGTCACACTTTGTGCCCCTGCGCCACGACTGGCCTCATAAACTTAATATTCTTAATGTAAATATAAAACCTTTGTAAGTGCTTTTGAATTGTCCAATGAATGTCAGTCATCAGCAACTCAACACACCACAACAACACAACATCAACAGGCGCTAACTTTAGGACGTCCACAACTTGTCAACCGTACTGTATTTATAACTGTTGTTTGCCTGTCGTTTGCAGGCCCGGTAGTGGGCGGAGTGGGGTCTTGGTGCGCAGGGTTCGACAGCGCCCTGCGCGCGCTCGGCGTAGCCAACTTACTATATGCTGCTTACCTCTACCGTGCGCTGTCCAAGCACCCGCTCTCAGAAAAAGTACGTATGTATGACAGTTGTAAGTGAAACTACCCGAAATTGACTTTTGTTGGAACACTTCCAGTTCGTCAAACATTCACAAAATATTTTAGTTAGTAATATTCATCCTAGTTTCGGTATATAGTAGGGTAGAGATATGGGAACTATATTAGGTGGAGATCCCATTGCATAAATCTGTAGGGATCAGTAATTCTAATGAAACTTATATTTAAGAATGATACATGATAGTAGAATAGATTACACTAGGGTTGCCTAAAAGAATCCTGCCGCAATCACCTTTAATTAATGTTTTTCGTAACTCGTTTTTGGAGAAAATTGCACTCATATGTTTTTTATGTGAATCGCACATCATTTGAAAGAAAATCGCATAAAGGATAGCAAGAATCGCATATAGAATTGGAAAAACAATGGTTGCCAGTCTGCCGCAAGCCCAGGGTTGCCTGGTTCAAATAGGTCACTTAATGTTAATATTTGCACTTATATGTTTTTTTTAATGAATTATATATCAAATTAAAGCTTATTTTTTTCTCATCACTAAAACACATGGTTGCCTGGAAAATGACTGCCGCAAGCAAAGGTTGCCATCATTTGAAATATTTTATTCCGATTCCGCTTGTCTGAGAATAGACGATGAAATGCACGGTTTGCCTTATGTTTTCAAGTAAAATATTGTATAATAAAAGGTCCATCTTAAAATGAATGTTTATTTTAACTAATCAGCTGTTAAATGATGCTTTTAATCATATTAAGTACATACAGAAAACTATTTAAACATGAAATCATTCTTATTTTTCAAGAGGAATAATGAATCCATGATATTAAGTCTTTGCTAAATCTGTTTTCTAAATACTAATACTCATTTAAATTATCATTTATAACGACTACATTATGTAATTAAGCAAATTTTTACAAATATCGATCTATTATAAGGTATTAATTATATCATGTTTCCTTAATATAATGAAGAGTGACAATAATTGCAGATATTTTATTTATTAATTAAGAATAAAAATAAATAAATCAGCTTCTCGCTGTATCCCGCAACACATGAGTGCAAATATTAACATTAAGTGACCTCTTTAAACCAGGCAACCCTGGGCTTGCGGCAGACTGAAAGCTGGCAACCATTGTTTTTCCAATTCTTTATGCGATTTTCTTTCAAATGATGTGCGATTCACATAAAAAACATATGAGTGCAATTTTCTCCAAAAACGAGTTACGAAAAACATTAATTAAAGGTGATTGCGGCAGGATTATTTTAGGCAACCCTAGTGTAATCTATTCTACTATCATGTTCTTAAATATAAGTTTTATTAGAATTACTGATCCCTACAGTTTTAAGCGATGGGATCTTAGGCCATATGCACGCTGTCTTGTTACCGAAGCGAGAAAATATTTAATTCCTCCGAGAGGGAATCGAACCCGCAACCGTCGCGCTAATGCCTTCCATGGCTCTTTCTGTCTACTCCTCCATCTTTAAAATATTATGTCACCGCAGTGGGGCGCGAGCACGTCGCCCGACGACAGCGACGACGGTGCCGAAGAGATGACTCCTCTGGGACCCACAGGCAACCCACAAACATTTCGTTAAACTTCCAAAACGCGCCCTGGCCTGATGTTAAGCTTCCTGAACTTTTGCGCATTGTTCACTTTCACTCACTAGGAAAAAAATAATAAAGGAAGTAATATTCAAAAATCAAATCTGCTCATCTAACGTCACGGCCACGGCTCATCGACCATACTGTACTATGCTTTTACTAATTTACATTATTTTACTAAATTCTAGTGGCATTAAATTCTAATAGCATTTCAAAAACTTCTCTTTCAAAAATGTGTTGAGGCTTGAACGTGTACCTTTCAATAAAAACTTTATTAATAATTTCGTATTTTTCATACTTTTGACCTTTCCATTTTTATTTTAAGATGTTTTTATGTAAAGCTAAGGATACTAGATTTATAATTATAATGTGTTATATGTTTATAACTACAAATATAGTAACTTAATAAGAAAACATATAAAAATTTCAATGTAGCGGGATTTGAATCCGAGCTTCTTTGAAAACCGTCCGTCCGCTTAGTTGGTCAGAGCGCGCCTTCAAATTTTTATATGTTTTCTTAATAAGAATTTTTCTTTCCTAATTGTGGAATAACACTGCTATGCGCAAAATAACGCAAAAAATAAAAAAAATATACAAATACAGTTATTTATAAAAAAATCATACAATAAATATTTATATGTATGTATATGTAGATAGGCTATAAATAGTTGTGAATGCGAACCTTCCATAATGGATTACTGGAGTTAGATCCTACTCAAGAAATTATTGCCTGTATATACATTTTTTTCAAAATATTTATTCTTTTATCTGGTAAGATATACAAATTCAACGTTGGGGTTCTAGTTTAGGTAGGTACCTACACTTGGTTCTCTTTGCATTCCATGCTATATACAAGAATTTATACAATTTTATACATTTATATACAAGAATATTGCGCAGTCGTTCACTATTAAGATGGACTGATCAAGTAAAGTAGTCATCATGTTCCAAACTATTGGGTTGTAAGACACGCGCTGGAAGGAACCAGTAGACGCTGATCATTTGACTATCTTCAGATATGAGAAACCGACTATAGAGATATAAAAAATAGATATTTAACAAATATAAAACCTTAAATACATTCCAACTTTAAAATGTTTATATAAATTTCTCTGGGTGTCATTACTTGACAGCTGAGGACGGCGGAGGAGCTCCGGCATGCATATTTCTAGCGAAATTTTAGTGTTTTTACTCTTATAATTATTTTTGTTTACCACAAATCACAATGGCATGCAAAAAACCACTAGGTAATTATGCATTTTATGTCAGAGTCTAAGATATTTTAGTTCCTCGGATTCGTGAAAGATAATTTATTCAGGGGTCAATATAATAAATACATGAAAAGACCTAATTTTCTACAATAAATATATATTATTTACATGAATTTAGGTTATTAGCTAGTTTATGGATCAATCTCTTTAACGTTCCATATAGCGCGACATTTGTATACCTAATTATTTGTGCCCAACTGGCGCGCTCAGGCGCCATGACTGTTTATCTTATTATAAAAATAAATATTGGTATTTTTTTATTCCTAGAGGCAGACAACTGTAAAGCTCACAATATTAAATACCTAGCAATATTAAATAAAAAAATATATTTATTTAAACGTTATCTGTTGTACTATAATATTGTAGCTGTAGGTTAAAATCCTGTGAGAGTAAGTATTTTGTGTTATTTTGCAATAAATGAAAAAGAGGAAAGAGCTGTCAATTTCTATTTTTTTACCAGCATACAAAGATATAATAATAAATTATAGGAGACCATGTTGGTAGAAATAATTTGTCACAATATATTTTCTAAAGTATTATAGTAGTATATAAAGACGAACTTCTTGAACTTAGCATATCATCTTAGTTTTATATAAAAGTCTTTACGTTTTTGTCTTACATTTGAGCACATACGTTTTACCCAGGGCCCGGTCCCGGCGCATACAAATTGCCTACTACAGTGGGGTTCCCACAGCACGATCCATCACGATATCGGAATCCTATGTACTCGTTCGGCACCAACGCAGGTTTCCGCCTGAAGCAACTTGGGCCAGGACCCGCCTACCGCATTGATAAGGTCACCAGGGAAGGACTTACGTCCTCTCCGGCGTGGAGTTTTGGAGCGCGGTAATGCTTCGAACAATGTTTTATTTTCCAATGAAAGTAGAGAAATTTTAAGTAAAATTTAAGTGCTACATGTAAATTGCAGACACTTAAAAGTCTACACTTTTAAGTTACGACTGGTCTACACGTCGTTAGGATTAGAATTTATAATACAATATTGCGTGGATGCATTAAAATTCTTTTTTATCTCACTATCACCTACAAAAATCATAACATGCTGTAAAAAATTATAATTTAGGTCTGAGATTGAACCTTTATACTTACTTATCACTAAGGTTCCCTACACGAGGCACACTACGCACACCAGGCCCGGGAGCGCACGCTCCGGAGCGCTGTCCACCCACCAAGGAGCCCCGTGCGCCATTATACTCAATGGGGCAGAGACTCGGTTTCGAACTAAAACGACCGGGACCCGCGCCCAACGCCTACGCCCTACACCTCGGCTCTGGGACACCAGCCTACACTATGGGTCTTCGAGTTGGGTTCAACCTGAAGCCCAAGTCACCTGGACCCGCTGTGTACTTCCAGCAAAA
>DWLH01000578.1:0-18606 GCA_018249795.1 Heliconius telesiphe telesiphe
ATCCCGCTGTTTCAGTTTATTTTTACACAATTAAAACTTTTTATACGATTTGAAATTCATTGTTTAAAACAAAAGTAGACTATCTGTTCGCTATATTGTGCTTGATAATTGAAGTAATCTATTAATACTTATACAGATTTTTGTCACAGATTATCTCACGAAAGAAAATTTGAAACTACCTTATTTTTTGTCTTGAGATAACCTAAGTCTATCTAGTCTATCAAACTAGTCTATTTATTAGAGTTATATATCCGGATATCCTGCTGTGTACATAATGTGTGTAAATAGTAATTGATGATGTGTAATTAGCCAGATGTCTCGTAGCCGAATTCCTTGTTGATAGTTGTAAACAAATTTTTTGAGGCCGTTGTGGTGCAGGGGACGGTATCGGACGGTTCCATCCCAATTCGAGGAAATTAATATTTTCATTTCACGTATAACGCGTAGAGTTCAGTACGCAGCAGTGTCTCGAAGTCAGGTGAAATGCGCACTAGGCCTCCTTTGCCTATCCTAGTATACGCGGGACAAGACAAAGTATGAAACTAAAAAATGCTGCTTTTTGAACACGGAGAACGACTTGTATTTCCTGAATATTTACCCGTCATGAGATCGTACCCATATCTACCGTTATTCCATTACGAGGTGGTGCTAATCAGACATAAGTCACTGGTGACACCTGTCGACGACAGTCTCGTATAGCAGAATGTAATAGAGTCGGTTATACCGTTATACATATATCGTGCTAGGTAATGAGTAGCTATTACAATCTTTGAATGTTAAAATTATTTACAAGAAATTTTGTCAGGTATATGTATGTGGTTGGGTTTTGTATCTATGGGTAAGTATAATATCAGTAATAACTGTGAGGCCAATCGTGACGCAGGAGCACAAGTGTGTGTGTAAATGCGACTGGTTGTGGGTTCGATCCCCACTCGAGGAAGTGAAATATTTAATTAAATTTATATTTTTATTTCTTCGCTATGGTTTCGAGGCAAAGCGCCGCGTTGAGCTCCGCCACTCAATACGCAATGCCTCCAGAATTCGACGGAAAACGAAGTGTCTTAACACTAAGTTATATCTGCCAACACTGCTGTATGCGGGATACAGCGTGAAGCTGACTTTCTTTATTTATTTTTAAGTATATCATGAACTATTGATAAATATAAATTCTTTTTTGTTGAACACTCCATTCGCCGAAGAAGGCAAGACTTGAAGTTGAGTGATAATAATACATCGGAAAAAAACATATACAATCATCACAAGCAAAGCCACGTTAAAAAGCAATTGTAAATTAAAAAAACATATGCAAAAGAACAAACGACACCGCAAACATGCAGTCGCCACCAGTTAATGCTATAACGTTATACGTAACCCATAATTAAACTGATTCACCTCCCATCACATCTATTTCAGTCTCGAAGGGGTGGGATTATGTGGAAAATGCGTGTTATTATTTATAGCGGGGTGTATCAATTTTATCTTGCTCAGTAATTATGTATACTGGCGTGGGATGGTGGGTTTGTTCGTGTTTTTTTCTCGTCAAAGGTTGGAAAATTTGAAAAAAAAATGTCATTTAATAATAAAGTTTTTAAGTTCTGAATGTCGTTATTATTAGCAATAGCTAATTTTTAATTATAATTATTTTTTAATTTTGTTATAATAATAACAAATAATAATATAAAAAAAGACAATAAAGGAGACGGAGATAATTGATGGATCTTATCATCATCATCAACAATCATCAACTTACAAATCATTTACCCTTATGCATAGATCATAGTATAAGCTTTAAGTATATATAATCTATGTATCAATATACTATTATTATATTAGTTGAAGAAAATACCTATTTTGCCTGTTTTGATAGCAATGATCGTGGGTTCGAATCACACCATCAAAAGTCATGCTATATTTTGCCAGAATAATTAATGTGGTTTTATTAAAATGTTATTTTTGCCTATTTTCGTTACGAACGTTAACTAGTACTAAGTATCTAGTGTAGCAATCAAAAAGTACGTTTTAAGTCACTTTGGTATTTTACTTTCGTAGATAAAAGTATTTACGAACGACTCGAGCAGCTATCAAGAGGTTACGATTGCGATAGATTCTAGTTGGGGCTTACTACACACACTAACCTATTTATTATGTTATGTGGTAAACTTTAAAATTATAAAAACAAGTCACCAATTAGTTAAAGAACATATTGTTTTTAATAAAAATATTGCCATTGTCAAAAAAAATACATTAGTTGCAACTTGTTGTTCGAGATATTAGGCGTGTACCTGTCGAATTTTATCTTTACTCCGTTGCTATTTTATATTTTTAGTGTTAAGTTGAACTCGCTAATATCAAGAACTATATATAATTAAAAAATATATATGGTAAATCGTCCATTTATCGACAAAGGCTAAAGGCATTACTACATTACTATAACCGTTTCTATCTAACCCACTTTAGGCTAGAGTAACCTCAGGCACTACAAATTCAAATTCAAAATATTGTTTATTCAAATATACTATTATAAGCACTTTTGAATCGTCGAATGAGCTGAGCTGATATTAATTAAAAAGCTACCTACAAATATGTAATGTTTCCCCAACTTTTAGTTACTTCCATTTGACCACGGCGGTGAAGCAGCAGGTAAAAGCTGACATCAAGGAAAAACTGAGCCCACAACCCTGATCTATAGAGAGGAACTATGGCAACTCCACCATTGGACAATATTTTACACGATAAGAAAATCCTAACAGTTACTTCTATTGTAATTTACTGTAGAATTACAACTTTAGTTCGGATCCGTATCGGTTGTTTAACTAGAGGCTGACTGGTCAGCGAAATTGTAGCATTGTTAGAAACGGCTTGCAGATTTGTTAAAAACTAACTTCGACAATATCAAATAAAGCAAATTTAGCTCTTACCGTATTATATATTTATAAGAAGGATTAACAGATGCTATTTTTAATATGTATCAAATAGTAGTAGTTCATTGAGTATACTAAATATATCAATCAATCAATCAGCTTCACGCTGTATCCCGCACACAGCAGGGTAGGCAGAGGGAACCTAGTGTTAACACACTCCGTTCCCCATTTTCTGCCGCATTCTGGAGGCATTGCGTTTTGAGTGGCAAACTCAACGCCGCGTTTTGCCTCGACACCAGAACGAAGAAATGGAAATATAAATTTAAGTAAATATTTCATCTCCTTGAGTGGCGATCGAACCCACAACCAGTCACACTTTGTGCCCCTGCGCCACGACTGGCCTCTACTAAATATATGTGTAAATTATAAGAGTTAAATGATAAATACACGTACATATTGTAAAACCATCCTTGGAAATCGAAGTAAGAATTTCATAGTTTTCTTTATTGTAATTTGAGTGACATGATGAAAACTTGTCCTAAGGATAACATGTTGGTTTAAGAATTGCACAAGTATTAAGCAATGTGCTTGAAGCTTAACTACATTAATATTTTCAAAGCACTGTTTATAGTAATACTATACTTATTTTATTTAACTGAAAATATAAATTTAAATAAATATTTCGTTTCCTCGAGTGAGGATCGAACCCACAACTAGTAAATTTTACAGTCTCACTTTGTGCCACTGCGCCACGACTGGCCTCATTAATATTTATCTTTTTTATTACATTAAATTAAATTTTGATGGTAATAACTAAATACAACAATCGCGATCGAACTGTCCAGTACACCACACAACCCAAATTCGTAGATCCAATTACCCACCAAAATCGCTAGACACACGCACGACAAAAGTCATTCATAATAAACCCATTAGCATATTTGCAGTTACACCGCGCGTGAACAATCGCCTGAATTGCCCCATTACACCAGGAGCTGGACGCCATGGCTTTCCTTATGACGTGCGTAGGACCTATAACCCTACATGCTATGGCCACTCGATCATTATTAAATGTTGGGGATCACTTTCGAATTTTATTACTATTTAGTAGGTACACTGTGTATGGTTGGTTCGAGTTGAGTTGGAACACGTAGAGGTGCTTAATTGAGACTGGTAGCGGCACTCAGGAGAGTTTATTAGCGCTTAGTTGACATTAAACTGAAACAAATACTTATTTTTAGTACTCACTTATTTTAGTTAAACGCTAATTGGCGATTCTAAGCGCAATGAGATGTTTGGATAGGAATATAAGATATAAAATAACATATACAGTATATAGATAATTGCTATGCCATTAGTGGGTTGGTTTGTAGCTTATCTGACTCTGGGTCTCTTAACGTCTTAATTTATCATCATGATATTTAGGGTACAAAGTTGTAAGTTTACTTAATTTATGTTTACTGATCAATCAAATATTCCCGTTTAATAACTCGATCATATATAACTCTTTAGAATCTTCACTATTTACAATCCTGTGTTAATTTTTAATATGTTATCTTGTCATTAGAAAAAAGAAAAGTTAAAATGGTCTGAAATTATAAGATTAAAAAATGAATATAATATAAATAAAAAAATACTCTTGAAAAAAAAAAAAACAATCACATTTTTTACCATCTTGGAATATTGACAGATTCTTTGACTACACATAACTTGAGCACAATGGCGCGGACGGACGGATGAGGTCGCACTCGGATCTTTATAACCTCCTTGGTATGCCTGACGACGTATTTGTCGTTGTGTAGAAACGAAAGTTAATTTCCATGGCTTTATTGTGGCCATGTTAAATGTTCAATAATCGTAGTACAATATATAGTACAGATTATTAAGAATTTAATTATTAAATATAATTGTTTTTTTTTTTTAAATGATTGAAAAAGGCGTATTGGTGAAGCGGCACAGAGTCTGACTGTAATCACGACGGTTATGGGTTCGATTCCCATAGGGGAATTAAAGTATTTTCTCGCTTTGATAATAAGACAAAGCGCGACCTTCAAAGTTCGGCCACACGTGAAACAAAACGCAATATCACCAAAATTGGACTGAAAGTGAGGAACGGAATTACTTAACCCTTGGTTCTCGGTCAATGCTATTATAATAATAATAATAGCTTTATTTTTTAGTATTTACAGTTTCTTAAATACATTTTTTAAGAGTGCATAAAAAGAAACCTTTAACATGAAAAACCAAAAGAATAAAAAATTGTTAACACGTGGTTTTCCTACTATAGTAGCATCGTCTTCGTAGATGAACTGCTTTGAATTCAGTCTACAGACAAATAAAAGATGCAGGTACTTACGCTTAAATATAATTTGAAAATGGTCCATATGTCAAATTATCAATGGACATAAAAGGTAGCTTAGGTTGTAAAATATTTTTATTAATCTTAATTTTTGTATAAACTTATACATACTCTTTTTAATGTTTATGTGTGACAGAAACATTAAAAAATTACAATATTATTTAATAATTTTAGGTCTTAAAATTACAGTATTACTTCATAATTTAAGGTCTTAATATAATTAGTAGAATATAATGTTGATTGTGGCGCATTGGGAAAGCGACAGTTGTGGGCTCTATTTCTACTCCGGAAATTAATTATTTTTATTTCCTATCTCCGCTAAGAGGCCAAAGCATACATTTGAGTTTCTACACGCAATGTCTCGAAAATTGGCGGAAAGTAAGGGCACGAACCCAAACATTGGGTTCCCTTTCCTACCCTGATATTTGCGGGATAGAGCGTGAAGATAAAAAATATAATGTGTATATTTAGAATAATATATGGACTTTCTCCATCGTAAATTTGCTATTAAAGTTTAAATTACTTGGTATTCTTCTACAAATTGTTTTTCATTTATTAGTAAAATACATATTAAGACAACATTGTCATTTCACATCACGACTATCGTTTTATCCGAAACTATTACTAGATAAATTACAAAAAAAATCTTTATTATATTTTAAGATTTACTTTACATAAACAATATTATACGACGCGCTTATATAATTATAATTAATCTGTATTATAAAAATGAGCAGTTTGTTTGACTGAACGCCCTAATCTCATTGACAGTATATTTGAATTGAAAAATTCTTATCGTGTTTGATAGTTCTTTTATCGAGGGAGGCTCTACGCTGCATTACTGATTACATCAAATAATTTGTTTAGATGTAACTCAGGTACTTACCGACTGCGATCAGAATTGCTTATAACACTTAGAATGGCTTTATATTTTCACTTTTTATTTTTAATTCTTCGCTCTAATGTTGAGGTAAAACGCGGCGTTTAGTTCCGCCACTAAACAAACAATGTCTCCAGAATTGCGCGGAATGTGGGGAACGGAATCTTAACACGAGGTTCTTTCTGCCTGATTGCTGGGATACATCAAGAAGCTGATATATATATATTTTTACTTAGAATGGCTTATGTGTCACACACAACCCTTTGTTATTTTAATTTTACCACCAAGCATGTTCTATTTTGCCTACCTTTTATTTTAATTCAATCTTTGTATATTGAAATACATCAACTATTATGCATCATATACGGAGATCCTAGTAATACGATGTGATCATTTCTTCCCGTTATCTAAAGACTTGAGTACCTTGACTGACAGAACGCACTTTATATCATTCAGTTAGACAGAATTAATATTACAAAATATATATTTTAAAACATTCCTCGAATGAAACTAAACAATCCCAAATCTCAACTATTCCATTTTTTTTCAGCTTCACGTTGTATCCCACATGAAGCAGGGTAGGCAGAGCGACAATAGAGTTAATACACTGCTCCCCCACTTTCGGCAGATTTCTTGAGGCATTGCGTGTGGAGTGGCGGAATTCAAGTCTGTGCTTTGCCACGACGCCACAGTGAGGAAATTAAAATATTTAATATTAAATTTCCTCGAATAGGAATTAGGACACACTTGTGCCCCTGCGCCACGACTGGACTCATTTTTTTTATTTTGTTAGGTGTTATAATAGTACATAATTTATTGTATATTATAAAAATGCTTATTAATATTTCCTTTATTTTCGAATATAACATAGTTATTTCATTGTTTCCAGGTGGGCGGCGTGGTCTGCCATGGGGTGCTTCGGGTCGCCGGGCGCCAAAAGTGGCGAGGATGACGCCAAGTCGCAAAAACGCCGCAGCGATGCCATTACCCGCCAATTGCAAAAAGATAAGCAGGTGGGTTAATTGATTTTAGCTCACATTTTTGTTTTAATGCACAATACAATTTAGCCACCACGAATTAATTTGACAATTTTGAGATATGAATTTCCCAAAAAAAATCTAAATATCTGATGTACAATCACGAGATGGATATGCATAGATATTTAACTTATTCTAATAAAACTTAACGCGGCGTTGAGTACCGCAATCTATTACGCAATATCACTAAAATATTCCCAAAATTATGGCATGAAACTTAATAAAAAACATTAAATTATGTATGCTTACTTTGTACACAAATATTTTGTTTTTTTTTTTCACGAATCGCGTTAATTATTCAATATAAGGTCTTGGGTGAATATAAATTCGATTCGTGACATATTTTGTTGCTCGTGAAATTTAAAGTACGTACATATATTCTAATTTCTTGGAGATCTGGACTATTTATGAAATCAGGTTACACAGTTAAAAGTACCGTACCAAATACATTAGTTGACTCCGCAATGTTGCCATTTAAAAGTCATTTGTTACCGATTTTTTTTTGCTTTCTTTATATTGTATTTAAATTAATTGTTTTTCGCATTGTTTAATATAACGTTTAATTTTAATAAAAAAAATATTATAATTATAATAAATTAATAATGGGTGTATCATCAATCTCTAAAATAGTTACATTATAAACATATATCGAAATCGTCTCATACGTTATCTTACCCATAAATACATATATGTGTTTCCTCATCGTATTTATAAATATATGTAAACCACAGCGATTGTATTGATTTATAATATAATAGAAAATATAAATAAATTTGTCATCGTGTTAAAGATTTATGACATCTTTGTGTATCTGTGTATGTGTTATTCAATAAAAAAATTGTAATGTTATGGGGCTATATGTAGTAAATATATTAAAAAAATATATAAACTAATCAGCGTGTGACTTTATGATGACGCGATGGTTTTAATGTTGACTCCTACTTGTTTGAATAATGTGTTTTCATTTTCTGGTAATAAAACTAAGTGCGGCGTCGAATTCCGCCACCCAACACGTAGGGTTTCGGAAATTGGGTGGACCACGGCATACAAAGTGTATTAACATAAGGTTTCCTCTGCCCACCCTGCGGGATAAAGCCTGATCCTGATTTTTTTAGATTTACCGCTTAGAAAACATATATTGGAGTAGTTTCCAATGTATGTTTAGTAGGAATTTATTTAGGTACCTATTGTGCAGCGTTTAGTTGACGCAATCTCTCGAAAGTTGGTCGGAGTATGGGACAATGATGATACAAAGCATTAGGTTTTGCTGCCATATATTCAATATATCTGCAATGGAGAACACAATGTCTTGACACTTAAAAAAGGAGGAAATTAATTTTTGACTTTTTGAAATTAATTTTTGAATTTTTGACTTTTATATTCTGTACTCATGGTGGCTATGGGCTCGATCCCCACTCTAAGGAATCAGATATTTTCATTTTTCTACACTAGTAAGACAAAGATTTAGAAGAGTTAGATTAGATTTAGATTTAGAAGAGTTGGGCCAACCTCAACCAACACGCAATGTCTACATAGTTCGTACGAGAACAGAGTATCTTAACACAAGGTTCTCTCTGTCAAAAAAGAAAGAAAGCAAATATTAATAAAATTAATAATTATATTTCCAGTTGTATCGCGCGACGCATCGTCTTCTCCTACTCGGCGCCGGCGAGTCCGGCAAGTCGACGATTGTCAAACAGATGCGTATACTACACGTGAACGGCTTCTCCGACAAGGAGAGACGGGAGAAGATCGAGGATATTAAGAAAAATATACGTGATGCAATACTTGTAAGTAGCTTACGTTGATTGTTTTAGGTTTTATATTTTATTGTCACTTCGTCATTATGAGCAAGTGGCAGTAGTGGCTACCGTCATTGTGCTCTCTAGTTGGTGCTCTTAGTGAGGTCCTTTCTTTAGCTATAAGATCTAGTTCGGTCGGAATATGAGTTTTAATTTTATATAGATAATTTTTAAATACCGCAATAAAATCATCTCTTCGCTTGGCCATTTTGCAAGACAAAGGCATTTTGAAGCACTAGCATTTATCAAAAACCCTAGAATAGCAATACATAACATTTTTTCAGTAAATTTGAGCTGTCATCAAAGTTGTCACCGTCTCATAAGTAAAGAAAATATACACGGAAATAAATACAAATTATTACTATGTACACAATAGTTATTTACAAATGATGGTTTTATGACAAGTAATTAAATGTCTGCTGTACTTAGCGACAACGGATATAACATTTGGAGATCGAAATCTTATATATGTTTGTTTCTCATTGTATTTTTAACGGACTTCGAAAAAAGGAGTTATTTTTTTTTGATTCTACAATTATTGAGTATGGTGATCTAGAACCAAAATTTCATGAAAAGTAAAAATCATATTAAGATTTAAATCGAGTATAATTCAGTGAGGTATGTGTGAAATTAGTTTAGTTGGTTTCGAGATATGGATATCCACGCATTTCTGGATAGAGTATGACCATGGTCATTTTTCTTTCAGTTCAAAGGTATTTGAAGTAATTTTTTTTATTATTACTTTTTACATAATATTAGAAATAACAATAAATCTTAGATTACTATAGTACTCTATTAAAAAAAATATTTTAGCTAAGACTAACAAATTCCTCACAATAATTTTAACATTATAACATTGGTCCTTGTCAAAGTGTCCTATTCAGTTAAGCTGTAGCTACATAAATATATAGAGAAATACGGTTATTACGAATTTTACTGAAACCATCATCATACAAAAAAAATATAGTTCAACCGCTAGAGCACTTCTTAGTTTAAAATGTACAAACAATAAGAAACAGTATTTTTAAATGTAATAAATCTTTTACTTGAGATATCTAATTTGCATTATTTCAGACAATCACGGGCGCGATGAGCACCTTGACACCCCCCATACCGCTCGAAAAGCCGGAGAACAAGGCGCGCGTAGACTACATTCAGGTATATATTTTTATTAACTAATGAACGAGGTCGGTTGTGGCGCAAGTGTAGAAGTGTGCTAATGTAAACACGATAGGTTGTGGGTTCGATTCACACTCGAGGAAGTGAAACAAAAAAAAAGTCTATTTATGTTTTTCTTAGGACGTAGCATCGCAACCCGACTTCGACTACCCGGCCGAGTTCTACGAGCACACGGAGGAGCTGTGGAAGGACCAGGGCGTTCAGCGCACGTACGAGCGCAGCAACGAGTACCAGCTCATAGACTGCGCTAAGTAGTGAGTGCCCCACCTCTTGTGTCTCTGTGTAGGCCTGGTAGCTCGTGGTGGCTTGTACCAGGGTGTATCGGTTGTGGGAAAATGTCGTTTGAACCATACACTAAATTATTTGATTTATTTTAATGCTTACAGATTACCTTAAGACTGACCTGACTTACCTGAATACCAAATCCACAACAAAATTGTACATATCAAATACTTAATTTTAAATATAAAAAAAAGCTATTTTAAATATAAAAGATGCTTACACATGTTTTTTATAATATTTTTCCTATTTTATATTAAATATAATTGATGAGAAAACAAACAAATAATGGGACACGTCTGACTGAACGTGACGGTAGTTGGTTTACTGTACTGTACTGTACTGTATATTTGTGGGTTCAATTCTCACTCGAGGAAATGAAATGTTTAATATTTTCATTTCTTCGCTCTGCTAACGAGCCAAAGCGCGACGTTGAGGTTTCGGTGAAAAGTGGGTAAGCTCACTTAAAAGGGTAGACAGAGAGAAGCTGGGAATTTAGCACTAGGTTCCCAAGCTCACTCTGCCTACCCTGCTAAGTGGGGAAAACAGAGTGCAGCTAAAAAAAAAGAAAATAATTATTTTAATATCCATATTTTTCTGCAGTTTCCTAGACCAGGTGCACATAATAAAGCGCGCGGACTACACCCCCACGGAGCAGGACATCCTGCGGTGCCGCGTGCTCACATCGGGCATATTTGAAACGCAATTCGTCGTCGATAAAGTCAATTTTCAGTGAGTATGGCTTGTGATTCTTGCTTAATACATGTGTTAATGCACTATGACATTTTTATGTTAATTCTGATCTAGGATAAATTTCTGTGTTGAGAGCAGTGTGCTGTTTGGTGCTTTAGAATAATAATCTTTATGAGGTGACATTAATAAAGAAAGCAAAAGAAACATTTAAATTGTTCATATATTTATTTTGTGCGGGATACAAAGAATATAATTTTAAGGCAGTCGATTATTCACTTTCCATCCTTATAATAAAACAGCGAGGCAACAAAACTAATGTAGATATAATATTATCCCTCTGAGTGCAGTTGAGTTACAACTATAGAGTTTACAGCAAAATGCTGTTACACTATGCCACAATAACTTCAGAACTTTATACCCCTATATAATCTATATTTTTTCTCTTTTAGCATGTTCGACGTGGGCGGCCAACGCGATGAGAGACGCAAATGGATCCAGTGTTTCAACGACGTGACCGCCATTATATTCGTGACCGCCTGCTCTTCGTACAACATGGTATTGAGAGAGGACCCCACGCAGAACAGGCTGAGAGAGTCGCTCGATCTGTTCAAGAGTATATGGAACAATCGGTGAGTGTATCTAGACTAGCGGCGTTGAGTTTCGCCACTCAAAACAATTTGTCCAGTATCCTGTGGAAAGTGAAAAATGGATTGTTCTAGGGTTTCAGCCAGTGCTAGATAATACCTTGAGATTCCACAAAAATCTGGATGAATACATACACTTTTTTTTAATCTTTTTATATATATAAATATATATATAGGGTCCACTGGCTATATATTTGACTGACGTTCATTATATTATTTTATTACAAATATATTAATAAAAAAATCTGTGTCAAAACATTCAAAAAATGTACTAACTTTATAGCTATCCATCTATTTGGTAATAAAAAAAGTTGATTTTTTTTAATAATATTCCAGATGGCTCCGCACGATATCAGTGATCCTATTCCTAAACAAACAGGATTTGCTCGCGGAAAAAGTACTGCTGGGTAAATCCCGTCTCGAGGAGTACTTTGCGGAGTTCTCGCGGTACCAAACGCCGCCGGACGCGAGCCCCGACGCGCGGGACCACCCCGAGGTGGCGCGCGCTAAATACTTTATACGGGATGAGTTTTTGGTAAGCATTTTTCTTGTTATTATAATAGTTTTCATTGTAAGGTTTTTTATTTTTAAACTGGGCGGGTAGTGAAAAAAAGTATCTATAAATATAAATTCTTCTAGATGAGTGGTTGAAGCGAAGTATCTGGTCATCTGATTTTATCTTTTATTAAATAGCTTTTTAGAGTATAAGGAATAGTCAAAGTTGAAATGACTATTTATTATTGAGTACATAAAACTTATATCTAAGGCTACAGCATACAGTAAAGTATGTAAGTAAGTAAGTATGTAGAAAATTGTGCAAAACTAAGAAACATTTTTTATAAACATTAATGCTTATATGCATATGGCACAATAGGATTCTCTCGGAATTTTAATCAATTCTACCAGATCTATATTTATTTACTATATTCTTTTTTTGCTTGTATCACGCGTATATTATTTTCTTTTCAATTTCTGAGACATTGCCTGTTGAATGGCGCAACTTAACGCTGCGTCTTATCTACCAGAGAAAAAAAATGAAAATACTTCATGCCTTCTTTTGGGGTGCCACTACTCTGCGATTTCAAATGGAATTATAATATATATAATAAAAATGTTTCGTTTTACAATTACAGCGTATAAGCACAGCGAGCGGGGACGGCAAACACTACTGCTACCCGCACTTCACGTGCGCCGTCGACACCGAGAACATCAAGCGCGTGTTCAACGACTGCCGCGACATCATACAGCGCATGCACCTGCGCCAGTACGAGCTGCTCTAACGGGCGATAGCACACGGTCAGTGTTCACTTGGTGAGTGAGTGAGTGAGTGAGTGAGTGAGTGAGAACAGACGATAACACACGCTCAGTTTTAGTGGGTGACTGATTGTGTTAATGAATAAGTGGAAGGATGACTGAATGAATGAATGAGTAAACGAACGAGTGAGACAGTGAACAATAAATAAATGATTGGAAACTGGAGCCCTGCTGCTGTATGAGTGCAGTATGAGCTGCTCTAACGTGCGGTACGACACGGTTAGTGCTTAGTTTGTAGTGACATATGAAATTTAATCGCCGGTTGAGTGATAATATTTTGTATATTTTTAAGTTTAGATAACCATTTTAACAATAAATATATATCTTTATAAACTTATGCCGGTACTGAAAACACAGTAGGGAGTGAATAAAATAATCAATATTATACAATAATTCTTACGGTAAAATTACACAATGAATGAATAAATCTATTTTTTCTAAAGTACATACTTTAACTTATATATTTAAATGTTATTGACAATTTTTATTTATTTTCCAGAAACAAAAAAAGAAGAGCGAACCGCGCCGACACTGGCTTGACAGTCGACACTCACCAAGCCACGCGACCGCCCGCATCGCCACTGCGATACTAACATTATTATAAATTTGTCTTTTAGCTAAAACGAGTCGTTCTTCGCACAAATACCGTAAACTTTAATATTAGGACCGTGTCCTTTGTAATGTGATTGTAAAAAAAAAGTTTTTTCTTAATAGAAAAAGTTTTACTTTATGGTAAAAAGAAAATCAATATGTTTTTTAATATAGGATTTTATTTAGACAAGCACCTTGTGACTCGTTTCTAAACGACAAATAGTAATCATGCAATTTTCTTTTTTTTTTTTTCAATTCATGTCCTCTATTGGACTCATAAATCATTTTTTTTAAATAATTTAGTGGCGTTATAGTCGCGGTTGTATAAAGACATCCATTGTATAGCAATAGCTAATCAACCAAAATAAATATTTTGTCGCACAATACAGTAAGTGAATACGTATATAATATTATTAAAATATTCTATGTGTACAATATATCGTGTTAAATAAATAAATTATATAAGTCGCGTGGCTCAAAAAGTTATATATAGTTCGTTTTGTGGCCAGTGTCACTGTGATTTCCTTTCCATGGTGTTTCCGAATGGTCAGCGCGCTGTCAATATCTACTGGGCTCCTAAAAAAAAAACTAAATCTACTATCAATGTCATACTGACAGTTATTTTTTTTATTTTAATGGCGGGAATTTTGACATTTGCGTATTTAGCAATGCACAATATTAGTTTGTGCTGCAAAGTCTAAGCACTATATTATGTATGTTGTAAACATTTCTTTTTTGAATTTAAAATGCCTTTGAATGTATTTTACAGCCCGAAATATTTTTTTCCTTGATCAGTTTTGGAATTTACTCGATTTGTTTTGATATGAAAAGCGGCTGACGTACGAATATTATTTTATATTAAGGATCATCGGTGAAAGATTTAACAGGAGGCTAGAGTCATAGTATTCATAAAACGTTGTATTTTGTCTAATTGGTTTCGTTTTTTTTTATATTTCTGTTTATCTATGTTTTGTTGGCATAATGACACGGCGATGTGTTGTAATTATATATTTTTTTAACATCACGCTATTTTTTTAAATATGAAACAATTTTCGGGACGTAGCGTGTTGAGTGGCGGAACTCATCGTCGCTTTGTCTTCTTACCAGAGTGAGTTATTGAAAACAATTCACTTCCCCGGGAGGGAATCGAACCCAGTATCGTCGCGTTTTCAGACAGAGTGTGGCTCCAATACTATAAATTTTAATTATACAAATAAATATTTAATTTAATACGATTATAATGTACGGTACACATGCTTAGGCCAAAATTTTATTTTACATTTACATTAATTTATAGTGAAATATACAACCTATTTTGTTTTGAGCATTGTTTCGATATTGAACATTGTTTTATTTTATTATTTCTGTCTGTATATTATGTTCACAGAGATTGCTATTATATTATATTTTTGTGGTTAGTTTTTACGAACGTCTTCCATTATGTAATTTTTTTTTAATTAACTTTTTTTTTTCTTTTTTTATTTACGGGATTAATTTTTAAGCTGTTTACATTTTTTTGACTAAACTGTGTAACAAAAAGCGTGAGCTTTGCATTACTTACATGTAATATTATGGTATATTATTTTTTATTATATTATTGTTAAGATCCAAAGATGGTCGCAGCATGCGATGCGCGATTGACAATGTCGAGAGTAGCAGTATTCGATTTTGATTTGTTTATTTTTGTTTCAAATAATATTAATAATAATAATATATTTTCCCAATTTAATTACGTCTAGTTCTAAGTACAAATGTTTCTAACGTTATTCCTAACATTATTAATAATTATGAAATTTATTATTTATACAATTGGTTAATGTACTTACAGAACGTGTTGGTGAATATTATTAAAGATCTATAAGTGTATAATAATTTGTTAGGTTTAGTATTTTTTTTTAAATATTGTTTTTGTTCGCATTACCTAACACGCTTTGTGAAATATTTATAAGTTTTATGGTCCTTAATATAATAGTCGGTTAGTTCTTGTGCCATATATAAGTGACGGAAACACCATTTAAAATAAAATATGTTACCACATCAAGGCATGTCTAATGTAAACAATTAAGCCAATCCTTCCTAGTAACTTGTAATATAACGCTATTTTTTTTGCTTTCTAATTATTATTATTATTAATAATGTCGTTATTTTTTGTTTTAAGTAAATATATATTATTATATTTAAAGAAAAATCTATTTTGAAATTATTGTATTTCTTATTTTCTTTTTGTGTTACACTTTTTTTCATTGTAAGTAGGGAATTATAATGTACGTTTCTATGTTAATACGTGAGTACGGGGGTCGCTCATTTTTTTTATATTCTGTATTGAAATGATATATTAGTGAATAATATATTGTGTAGGTATTATTTATTTTTGTGTTGGTAGCCCTGTCATATTTGACGAAACGCCATTTTTTTTTAAATTTATATTCGTAGTTAATGCAATTTTTTGAAGCTCTTGAGATTTGAAGTTAGTCGAACTTATAGTTTGAACGGGCTTTACATCTTTGTATGGTAACTTTTCTAATATATATATTATATATTTATAATTGTACGTGCAATAAGAGCGGCCCCGCTCTGTTTAGTATCATTGTGAAAATAACATGGCGTCTTATATACTTATTGTAACTTTAAAAAAAATATTTGGTAGCTATTTAATTAAGTTTTAGATTATCGCGATATTGAAATGAATGCAAAAGTAACAAAAAAAGTAATAATAATAATAATATTTACTATAAAAGTAGACTGCTAAATTCGTAAAGGTATCCTTTTCTGCAGATCTACTGTCCAGTAATAGTCGGATGCAAATTATTTTTTACCTATATATTCATTTTTAACTGGATTTATTAATATCATTTAATAGATCGATATGATTTTTAGGACTTACAAAACATTTTTTTGTTTTTGGTTGTTTTTTTTTTATAGTTCGATTCGACCAGTTAACAATGAAGGTAGGCAGGAACATACTGTGAGCGAGTCGTATAGTTATGCTTGTTAATTGACTTGGTATACAAATTCGTGAATCTCACTCGATTGTACCGCGGTCGAGGCTAGCACTGCGCCACCGGGGTCTACAGCCACCATTTGTATGAGAGTAGAGTAAAGCCTACTGTCCACTGTCCCTTTTGACTGTATGGTTAATGAAGCGCAATAAGAAGTGAGTCATGTAATATATATATATATATATATATATATATATATATATATATATATATATATATATATATATATATATATATATATATATATTGTAGTTTAGAGCATATTTTCTATGTTTTTCGATATGTAGTTAAATACTGCCAGTGTCGATGTCGATTTGGAATGTATAACAAACTTTCTAAGTTTCGGTGATTGAATATAAAAAAAATCTTTGACGTTTTTTCGGAGGCAGGTTTGTAGCGTATTGTAGCGTTTAGTTCGCGTAATGTGACGTCCGTTGCCAATAACCAAATAGTATTGAACGATTCCTCCTTTTTTAATATATCTTTATCTTTCATAGTAGTTAGATAAGTGAATGTACTGCGCACAATCGTGTATATGAGGACGGTGCGTGGTGTTGCCAGGTGTATCTTGTGTACTATATACATTAAATTATTTGAGTTTTATTTTGTTTATTATTTTACTTATCAAAATAAGCCAAAACTATATAAATTAAGAGTTTCGCATTTTTTTGGTTTCGCCAATATATTAATTAGCACCTGGCAACACTGGTGTTGTAAGTTTAGTTTGAACTTTCAAAGTGCAGCTGTCGCCGCAAATATTTTTGGTAATGTTTTACTCGTAGGCAGAAGTCGCTGTCGGCACGCCCCCTCTCCTCTCTCCTCCCTCCCCATCCCCTTCTCTCCCTCACTAACGTACCACGTCTGTCTCGCTCTAGATAATAAAACGACGGCATTTACATTAGAGCTCATAGGTTTTTTTCCATCGTAGCACGAACGTGTTTTCTATAGACTCGTTAGTTTTGTTTTGTAAATTATCGATAAATTTGGGTAGCATAGCTCGTGGCACGCGGCCCTTCACTCGTACTGCGAACGCGGCGTATCTTATCTTTTAATACCTACGTCTAAATATATACTGAAAAAAAATCTATATTTTTAACAAATTTAATTTAAAAAATATACCTAATTAATGAAATTCCTAAAGATTAAAAATTAAATTTTTAATATTTATGTGTATAGTAGTGTTTACCGCGAGGTGGTTATATCAATGACGAACGCTTATAATTTTATTATTATTGTTTTCAAAAGAATCGCAAAGAGAAATATATTATTTACTGTCCAATGAAATTAATAATCTATAACTGATGTATACACAGATATCAGTATGTTTCAGGCATTTTGAATCCGACTTAATGTATGTAAAAATAAATGTTGTTTTAAATTGTGATTTTTCATTTATACCTTGTTCGTTCTGTCCTGGGTTTTGTAAAATAATTAATGAATTAAAGAAATATGTCAAGCAAAATTGAGAAAGCTTAATATGTCAAATTAATCGTATGAAATAATATTTTAATTACTCTCCAAATATTAATCCAACAAAGCTACCCTAAACACGATTTCATCAAGTTAAGATCTTTTATCACTTTCCACCAAGTTTTGGTGTTCAGTAGCGGACCTCAATGTGGCGCCGTGTCTTGTGTTGCCACATACTTACAACCGCGGCATTTAGTAACGCGTTGTGGTACGACGGCCTCACCTTAGGTGAGAGTAAAATTTTATATTTAGTTTTAGCAGTTTAAAATCAATTACATCTACAACTCATAATAATATCAATATTAATATTTAGGCCAGTCATGGCTGTGACTCTAAAATCGACTGGTTGTGAGTTCGATCCCCACTCGAGGAAATTCAAATTCAAAATATTCTTTATTCAAATAAACTCGTATAAGCACTTTTGAATCGTCAAATGAACATGTAAACAAAAAAAAAGCTACCACCGGTTCGGAAGGCAGTTCTGCTGAGAAGAGCCGG
>DWLH01000579.1:0-18592 GCA_018249795.1 Heliconius telesiphe telesiphe
AAAAAGCCGCGTTTTTTCAATCAATATATTCCCAAAAGATTTAAATTATGAAGTTATTAAGTGTTTAAGAGTATTTTTTTCTTACCTTACCTACACTGACATAATATTTTAAAAAAGTGAGCGGACACAGCCTCACTGGCATTATAAGTAAATTAATTAAAAAATCTGCTAATTTATTATTTATATTTAGCCCACCATTAAAAAAAAAAGGGAATAAAATAAATTTCAAACTAAGCTAAGCATTTCAAGTATCTAATAAAAATATTCTTAAGAGGAGAACAATTAAGGCTATCATTGAACCGAAGGCAGCCTCTATTTATGTGTACTTGCGTGGATTGTGGACTTCCCCACGCCGGTAAGACGAAATGCGCCATTGAATTGACACTTTTAAGTAGGAGATAAAGAATAAAATTCTGTTATAGCTGTTAATTTTAGTAATGATAAAAAAAAGTTACGGACCACGTGTCTGTAGTGTTTGGATGAAGTATACATATACTACTAGTAAATAAATGCAAGACAAGGTAACGTGAAATATAATCAATATTTACCTTAAAGCGAGTTCATGTAGTGGTGTACGGAACATTTCAGCTGTCTGGTGCTCGTCGAGGCGATCGAAACGAGCTCGAGAACACAAAGTGAAGCACACACCGGGACGCACTCGACCCGCTCGGCCTTTACGCTACAAATTGTTATTCTATATATAATTTTTGTATTTAATTATCTTAATTTTTTTACGTACCACAGCACAAAAGATACAGAAAATATATAGTTGAAGACAAATGTGTACAAAGAATAAGTTATCTTTAAGACACATCTCTTCCAGAAACTATTGAATGTGAATAGTTTTACAAGAAGCGATTCAGTCTTAGTATCCATATAATATTAAAAAAAGTAAATAATAAACCTGCGTACAAATTTATTTTTTGCAATTTATATATTGTGTATTTAGGATTTTTTTAATGAATAAATTTATAAATACCTGTTCTAAATTAGTCCGACTGGCCCATACAGTGGCGTATGACGTCATATTGTTGTGTGACGTGAACAATTTAATTTTGGCCTTACATGAATCTATTACGTAGACCACGTCGTTGATTGTAATTGATGTTTCAGCTATATTCGTTGATAGAATGATCTGTGAGAGATTGATAGTTAAGATAAGTAATAATATTATTATATGTAACATTTTATTTAATAAAGGAGAAGAAGGAGAGTGTGTGTATCTGTGTGTCTATGTTGGTATTTTATGTGTATAATTTCAATATAATTTTAATTTTTCATGATATGTAAATAATTATTTTGGTATCCTGTCAGGATACATCCATTTTTATTTGACAAACGAAAGATAATATATTTTTTAAAATTCAATTATGTTATTTAATAACTGTATTTTTTTTATATATATATACCTTAGTAATCCCAGGCGGCGGTGTAATAAACACTTTTTTCTGATCATCCCTAGGTATTTGACTGTGCAATGGTAATATTACATATTTGTCAGTATTACCAAACGTTTTGTTTTGAGATAAATGCTTCATCAACGCAAATATTAGATTCCACCCCGGTAAGAATAGTAATATGGCGCCTTCGTTGTCTAAAGTATTTATGTATAAGAGTATAGCTTCAATTAACTCGAAACTAAGCTGAAATAAAAATATTAAAACATGTTTAATATTTATTACTATTCTATGTATATACATTAGAAATATCAATTTTATCTTTTTCATTTATATTAAAACATTTTTTATTAAAAGCCCTCGTATTGCAGCGGCCTGCGTCCGAATAAACGTACAACGTAGAACCGGAATCAAATTCGATTCCCATTTAATGTATTATTTTTAACCAGTCGTAGCGCAGCGGTACAAAGTGTGACGGTAAAACCGACTGGTTGTGGGTTCGAGGGATCTAATCCCCACTCGAGGAGATGAAATATTTACTTAAATTTGTATTTCCATTTCTTCGCTCTGGTATCGGGGCTAAGCGCGACGTTGAGTTCTGCCACTCAACACGCAATGCCTCCAGAATTTGGCAGAAAGTGGGGAACGGAGTTTCTTAACACTAGGTTCCCTCTGCCTACCCTGGTGTGTGCGGGATATAGCGTGAAGCTGTATTATTTTTAAAGCCTCGCTTTAGTGACAAGATAAGATAAAGGCGTTAAGTTAACAACGCAAGTTCTAAGCATCAAAAGTTTGCCTCTTAGGCTACAGTATAAATATACACAGTATATAGTCCGCGAGGCTTAAGATGAGCTTTTAGATGAGGGCTTAAGATGAGCTTTTTGCATTTGTGTAAGTGTCAAATGTAGAAAATAAAAAACACACCTTTGAAAAATAAAGTGTATAACACAAAACAATATATCAATTCTTCTACACCTGACGCCCTCATAATTTTGATAACAAGTCATCTTACGTGATGCTGCTATCAGCACTAGAAGTGTGAAAAAGCAGTGTTAACCAACTTAGGCCAAGCAAAGGATGCGCAGCACTGCTGACGTCACATCTACGCTATATATGAACACTCACACAAATGCAAAGCTCAGCTTACACCTCGCGGACTGTATTACACATGGCTGTTTTTGTTTATTATCTGTAATAGTTACATATCCAATATGAAATTATCATACCGATATAAAAAAATTGCTTTCAAATATCAGTATAGTAAAGGAGAATTACAACATTACTACAAATTATATACATTTACTTACATCTTTTTCAGATAATTTGGACATAGCCTCAATTGTCTTTGGTGAATAATTGTCCCCTAGTTGAGCATTAGCGTTTAAATCTTCCTCTTCTTCAACACCCACACCTACGTTACACACAAAAAAAAGTAAAAATATGTAATTATTAAATTTGTAACTATTGTGGTGAAGTCCACTTTTGAGAGAAATATATTTACAATACAAGTTTCTTGACAAGTATTATGTTAGGATCCTATATTTTAAAATGAAGATTTAAAAATATAGATATTTAAATATATTTAATATTCTGCAAGAAATACCTTCATCATCATCATCCTCATCGTCTCTGCTCGCTTTCTTTCCAGACGACTTCCTTTTCCTTATGACGGGTGGCGGCATGAAACTTGTTAGTTCTACACAATCTTCTATAAAATACTGTTTCACTGGATACGTACGACCGGGAACCTTTGGATGGGTTTATTGTAAATTTGTAAGTATGTAAATGTATATGAGATTGGTAAGAAAGCCACTATTAAGAAATTATAACTATTTAACTGAATTTCAATGAAGTGGAACAGCGTAAGGCTGTAAATGGCGTGGCCGTAAGTTTGATCTCCGTTCAGAAGAATTATATTTGAATTGTTTTAATTTCCCCGTCAAGGTAATCAAAGCGCGGCATTAAGTTTCACCATTCAACATACAATTTGTAAAAAAAATAACTGAAAAATGATGAACAAAGCGTCTCAAGGCTTGGTCCCTTCTGTTTCCGGTTTCACGCTTTTTAATCAACTTTAAAAAAGGAGGAGGAAATAAATACAATAATATTACCTCAATAACAGGACAATTTCCAAAGTAATTAACAAACAGCGTAGTATCAACAGTGGCCGACATAAGAATGATTCTCAAATCAGGATAAGTATGCGCCATGTCTCTTAGCAGGATGAGCGCGAAGTCTGTGTCCGCGTCACGTTCGTGCACCTGAAATACAAATATCGAATTAAAATCAATTTAAGATCGATTTTAGTAGAGCTGAGTACAAATAATCAAATCATTTAATTTCATTATATTTATTCATATAAGATAATCATTTTATTTTAACTAAATATATCACTATTGTCTTTGATATAAGAGAACAATAACGTATCTTATCTTAACTAAATCTATGATTTATTTATTCCATATTAGAAATAAAAGTAATTGCGAAGATATATTTTTGACTCGATCTCTTCACCAGTCATCATTTTATTGCGTTCGACTGCCTATCACACAGACGGACGTTATTATATAAAATTATCTTTCCACCTGTGATACTGAGCGCTATATAACAAGTAATAATAATAAATAAGAAAACATTATTACCTCATCTACCAAAACATGGCTGACACCTCTTAATCCACCTTCAAGTTTCCGTAATAAAACACCAACAGTACAGAATAATATAGAACCGTATGGGCGGGGCAACACCGACTCGAATCGTACTGAATATCTATAAAAATGTAATTAGAAAAATAAGGGAGGATTCATACGAACGTCACGTCCACGTCGTCGAACGTCACGAACTATGGCGTATATTTCAGTTTTCACATTATTATTTTTTTAACAGAGAAATAAGTTTTCATGAATAAAATAATAAATACAATTTACTAAACAACAAGTTTTCTAAAAAAAAATATTATTTATAAAAAATATATATTTTTAGAAAGCTTTTTAAAAATTGAGGATATTTAAAACTTTACCAAGCATAAAAAATTTCAAGTTACCAACTTGGGCGGTGTACAAGAGGCACGAGTTCAAGTCCCGCTACGTTCAAATTTTTTATATTTTTAAAAATATATGTATTATCCTTAGTGTAGAAAATGATTGTAAAAGTAGAAAAAACATATAAAAGTATAAGAAAAATAGAAATAAATTCCTTACCCAACACTCTCCCCTAAATTCTCACAGCGTTCATTAGCTACCCTCTCCGCCACACTAACGGCTGATATACGGCGGGGTTGAGTTACGCATATATTAGCCCAGGCTCCTTGACCACTCGCTATATAGTCGTCTAGGATAAATTGACACACCTGGAAAAAATCAAACAATGTTTATTTTTATAAAAATCAAAAGACATTTACCGGTGTTGTGTTACGCTATATAGTCTTTGAGAAAGAATTAACATTTTATTTTGACGAACACACGAATATTTTGTTGTGCGAAAACATCGATAATTTGAATTTCATTTGAACAGTTTCAGTTACATTGAAGTAAACCTGTATCAGCAACAAAATATTATAAATTTTTTTAAATTATTTTTTATATAATAAGATAAATAATAACTATTGTTCTAAAAATATTTAAAAAATGCAGAAAAAATTAAAATACAGTATCATGTACTAGATCTCCGATTAGTTTCAATAAAAAAATATTTTTTTTTTTCAGCTTCATCTTTATTCCAAATATAGCAGGAAAAACAAGGGGATACTATCTCAAGACACTCCATTTTCCATTTTCAGCCTGAATTAACAGACTGGAACTTACTCGACTGGAGAGAAACTC
Organism: Heliconius telesiphe telesiphe; assembly: GCA_018249795.1. Taxonomy (NCBI): domain Eukaryota; kingdom Metazoa; phylum Arthropoda; class Insecta; order Lepidoptera; family Nymphalidae; genus Heliconius; species Heliconius telesiphe. Next base: position 5,219 of record DWLH01000579.1, read on the forward strand.
AATGTTACTCATTATCTTACCAGAGCTGCGAAGTAAAAAAAAAATTCCCACCAATGGAATAAACTGAAAATCGAAATACCTGCGTAGTTTTCCCGCAGCCCGTGTTACCACGTATAATGACGACAGGATTGTCGTTGATAGCTTCCATTATTTGTGAACGCATCGCGTACACAGGCAAATTTTGTCTGTCTTGAAGACTTTCCTAGAATATAAAGCGTATTTTACTAACTATGTAGTTATAATAAAATCATAATCGATGGTAAAACTTGATTATTGACTGAACATAATGACTGTAAATAGTGGGAACCAAACGAACAACCGTCGTGTCCGTCGCCCGTTAGTGCCCATGTGCCACGACGGACAAACTTATTTAAAACATTTATAATAAAAACCTGGTAAAGACTGCTATTTTGACAAACGTTGCGGTGATGTTTTTCCAAATCTGAACTAATGTCGTCCAAGCTGGCTGTAGCTAAGGGGCCTTCGTCTGTAAAATTATATTACATTTAATATAAAAGTTCAGAGATCTCTTCTTGCGTATTTAATAAATTCATTTCCTCGCTCTGGTGAAGAGCGCAAAGTGAGGAACGGAACTATTGTAACACTACTGTACTCTCAGGTTCCCTCTGCCTACCCTGCTATATATAGAATACAAGGCGAAGCTAAATTAATTCATTAGTTAGTAATTATCATAAGATATGTTACCAAGATTGCATCCAATCCATGCATTCCAATTCGCCTGTGGCGGAGACCACGTCACAACACCGGACAGTGTCTGCTTGGCTTCCCTCATAGCCTTGGCCCTGTCCACTTGGAGGAGGGTTATACCTTGGCCTTCTTGAGTCTCTTCTTGAGGTGCGTTTATATCCACCGGTTGTATGTTGATTTCTATGAATACAATAACACATACATAAAATAGTTTACAAAAAGGCATCAAAATTCATGATATGAAAATATTGTAATCAGTTCGAAACTCAATAAAAGTAAATAAAAGCTTGTGTAATAAAAGAAAAAAAAACAATATTATTTTTTTGCATTTATTTGTGTCAAAAATGCCTAACAAATAACAAAATACAATCGTCATGATTTAACTGTTTTGCAAATGCTGATGTTCTTGTTTGAAAACGGCTCTTTAGTAGTCCTAGCAGTAGTCCAGTAGTAGCAAAGTAAGTGGAGGTAAAGGAAAATTATAAAAATCATACCCTCTAAAGCATCTTCTAGCAACTGTTCCAAATCAGGGCTAATTGCCACCTTATAGGGTTTCATTATGCCTTCGGATGATCTAAAAATATATTCTCAAATTATATATACGCTATATACGAAATTTTGGTGGTTGAAAAATAATTAGTTTTATTTCTGAACACACACCTGTCCTTCTTCAAAGTGCCACTGAAAGCTTCAATAACACCAAGATGGTACAATTGTCTAACCAACGACAAAGCGCACGATTTACTAGCTGTTTGTTTGTTGGAGGCGGTCTCACGCCCCGTCACGTTACGTCCCAATTGATGGACGTATATCGTCATTTCACAGCAGAAGCTCCTGATAAATTTTGAGTAAACATTAGTATACGATCTAAAGTAATTAAAAAATATACGAACGCAAGACACCTTACGGTAAGTACCTATCGTATAAGTACATAATAGGATGATAGATGTACCTAGTAGGATATTAATAGTAAGTGTCATATTAACAAAAATATGTCTAAAAATAATAATAATAAATAAATTATAAAAAAACAATACCCTGACTGCATAAAACGAAAAAGAAAAAACAAGCCCAATAGTTCATTAGGATTAACAGTCACCATGTTTGATTTTTTATACAATGAACTATTTAAGAACACTTGGGTTGCTAAGACAAATCTGAATCTCAATAAGGTCTGACGCTGAACGGACCTACATAGGGTACATACCCTATCAGCATATATCATATGAATGTTCATATAACATAATTCTTCAGCGACTGTTTCAAGAGATGGAGCATATGATCGACATCCACGAAATCCTTGGGTATCTAGAAGAGATGAAAGTCAACCAGAATTGACGCAACAAATTCCGTCAGTCACTGAACCCTTAATCATCGTCAATATAAAATTTTGTAAAATCTAAAATCGATTTACAGTAATACAGAACCTGGAGCTTCTGGAGTTGAGGCACCAAGTTATTATTAAAATGAGTAAAGACAAGACTGGAGAAAGAAAGGGGGCTCAAACTGAAAAATGTCATAAAAAATCTAGCCTACTTGAAGTTATCTATCATTGGCCCCACACAAGGACATAATAAAATAAAATATATCCGTAATATAAAGTTCTTATCTTACCAAATTAGTACTTAATTATCAATAATGCTATGTGTAGATTTGTTAGAAAAAGTTTGCAATATTTTTGTATAAATAATAAAAATCTACAACTTACCATTGTTTCTTGATGAAAAATGCAAAGTTCTGGGAGTAAGGCGAAAAATACAGTCACCTTAGAGAACTCTAGCACCTGTATTAAAAATAGTTTAAGACAATTAATTTAATTCCCAGTTAATATTATTTTACTTTATTTTAAGTGCCTTTTAAACATTTAAAAGAGCACCTAAAATTATAATCTAATTTTGTCTTAAACCTTGTTATATGCCACTTATAGTTCTCCAAAGTGACTGTGTATATGTCATTTTGAAGCAATCCTTGCATGCTACTTGCAATAGTTGCTTCCATGAATCATATTTGAATTTGTCATAAACAAATGTGAATTTTCCAAATAAAGTAATCTTAATTAAAACTATATACATATATATTAGAATTATATCAATCCATGATTGAGTCTTAGGAAAATCCATATTGTTTTCAATTTGTTTTAACATGATCACCTTACTCCCTTTTCGTAGAAGAACATTGTCGCCATCGGTTTTTCAAGACATAATTATGAAAAACCAGTGGCTTTTAATAACTAACACTACATAACATCTATAAAGGCGCAGGGATTATGTCAAATGATAACTAAGGGTATTTATTTCTATGGAGATAGGCAATATGAATAAAATGTAGCAACAAAGATGTTTAAAAATGAATAAACTATAACAGCAACATAGTAAGTTATTGCAAAATGACCAAAATATAAAATAAACTAAAATCAATTAATGACTGGTGCTAAATTATATGAGTAATGAAAGACGAATTGTGAAGTGTAAGAATTATATAAAAATACAAAAAAGAATTCAAAATAAACTAAAACTATGTCATTAAAATTTATAAAAATTCTCCAATGGATTTACAGCATCATCTGACAGTAATAAACTGTGAAGAATAATCAAAAAAGTTTAAGAAAAGATTAAAAGGCATGGGAAGTAGCTTTGTCAAAAAAAAAGGAAAGTCTTGTAAAATTACTTGAATAGATCTTAAGCATTTTCTTAGTTCATATTATAATTTGTATTATGGCACTCATGCACATATAGCAAGCAAAGTTGGCAGAGGGAATCTAGATTCGCAAAAATATTTTGTACATTGTACATTTTGTATTTTGGCAAACTTGCCTGAATATTTAATATTTGTTTTATTTCAATTTGTTCATAATTAAAAGATATGAACAAATTACTTATATAAGTAATACCTGAAATAGGTGTTTTACTGAGTTGCTGTTAAATAATCTTAACTGTATTATTTAATTATCTGAAACATTTTTTAATGTATAGATATTGTCTTGACACTAATAATGTTATTAGAATGTGAAAAACGAAATAACTGTGTAGTTCAAGTAGGTGAAGTCTCAAGTGGGTCGCTAGTTATTAATATATTAAAAGATTGCAATGTTATTTATTTAACAAGGCAATTTTCAAGGAGCAATAAGATAAACAAAATACAAAAACTTTGTCATGTTGCTATTTTGAATGAGAAGAAATTGATCATGATAAAAACAGTATATTAGACGACAGTGTAGATTTCCAATTCTAGAACTTTTCAAATGAAATAAGATAATTTTCACAGTAAACAGAAGATCAATAATATATAAGAAAAAAAATACTTTTGATATAAAGCTAAAAAGAATGCATGAAAGGAATGACAGGCCATTATTTTTTCTTATGAGATATGAAAACAGAACAATACTAATAACAATAGATAAAAAGAAATATTGAAGAAAATACCTAGTATGATCTGGTCCTACAGCTTTATACACATAATCAGCATTTATTTTATTAATTTGCATGAACTGATGTAGTTTGGATTTGGCATTTTCCATGGTCCAATTGCCATGGAGACTGGCATTTACATCTAAGTCCTCAGCTTCTTCTACATTCTTTTGTAGTTGTAGGCGATCCATGTATGTAAAGTTTTCTCTCTCTCCACCATAAGCTTGATATGCAGGACCCATACTTTCTGGTCCCATGCCATCCTAGAAATAAATAAAACATTAGGATTTCCAATTTATAAAAACCTACAATTTGAAAACTATCAATATAACTAAAGATATTCAAAGCATTATTTAGCATTTTACAAAGTTAATTAATTTCATTTACTTTAAAAACAGGCTTGGTTGATGCTTGTTGATCAGCAATTGCTTCATTTAGTTGTTCAGTATCTATTTTTATAGCACTTGTTACATCTTCAGGCACATCATCAGCAGATAGTTCTCCAGATCTTACAAGAAAATTCAAGAAATCTCTGGAGGCATTCTTTTGAGCTTCCTTCTTAGTCACAGAATTACCAGCTGCGACATAAGAGTAACCATCTACACGTACTTCACAGAGAAATCTTTGACGGTGTTTTGGGCCTAGAATACAAAAAATATACCATACCATTATCTTTTTCTAGGTTGTAATTATGATAGAGGGTAAGTATAAAGATTACTTATATTTTAATCTTAAAATTGTAAGTTATTAAAAAATGTAGATAATTTAGTAGTAAAATGAATAAATACACTTACCAGTTGCCCGTATATCAAAGTTTGGTGTAAGACCTTTCTTTGCTGCCCATGAATATAAATATGACTTTACATCCATGGTGCAAATTGGATGATTGTTAAAGTAATTTTGGGTCAGTTATTTTATTGAATATTTTCGCGAGTGGCGTTTGGTACAAATTCCTGCAAAACCAAATACACCGGCGAGTTCCGCAAACACACGATTCGCGATGATTTTAATTATCGATTCAATCCTAATTGACAGATAATAAAAAAAACGTTTAAAAATTATAACAATATTCACAAACAGATTAATAATAAATTATTGTATAATATGTTACGGTTTTAATATTTCATAAAAATAAATAGATATATTAACAACATTTCGGCGGTAAGTGTGGAACGGAGTGTGTTAATACTAGATTCGCTTTGCTTACCATGCTGTGTGCGGGATACAGCGTGAAGGTGACATATTGTTTACATATCTCTTTAATACTGTATAATTCAATAAAAATGTTTTGTTTTCACATTTATTTAAAATATTTCATGATAATAAAAGTAAAATAAATTCAATATCACGGCTTATCCCACATATAGCAGGGTAGGGAGATTTTTTTTCGAACTTGACGTTAACGCACAGAGTACTTTTCAACATACTATAAATAATGTTGCTATAAATGCGTTGATTTCATTTATGGGACTTTTCTCACTTTTGATTTATTCTCCTAGGGCACAATGCGAAAAGTTCAGAAACCTAGTTCAGAAACCTAGCTCAGAGCGGCGATGACTCATTCTAAACATTTTATTTCGGAAAACATAAGTAAGGTTTAGAGACTCTGGACACTTTTAAGCCATAATATGATTTTGATTTTAGTTTTATTTTTATTAATAATTATAAATTAATTCATAATCATTATCAGCATATTACTATAAAAAAACAAAAAAAAAACACGACAATAGTAACTTATGGAAATAAAACACTGGCTTAAAAGATTATAAATTTTTATTCAAAACACGCACAAATTAAACACTCACCCCAATATATATTATATATCATTTATTTCGTTTACAAACAGAACGGTATATTACACAAAAAATGTTATAATGACATTTTTTGTAACTTTTAGAGAAATTATAAAGGTTAATAATGTAAAGAATAAAAAATAAAAACAAAATAATAATGTTTCATAAGGAAAATAGAAAATTTTTTACAAATCATTGTTATTTTGTAAAATTAGATAAAATTATAAAGTATTTAAATTTTTACATTTGTCTAAATATTATTACTTTATTTTGTAATACTAGCTTTATCTATTATATATTATATTGATGCATCTTATTTTTTTTACAGCACATACAAATCTTATTTAAATTTTTACTGTATATTTTACAATAGTTTCTTTTTGGTTTTCATGTTTATGTCTCAATATTTAAATAGTATATGATACCATTTTAGAATATATATTACGTTTGGATCTTGTAATGTCTACCACCAACAACTAAATTACTGTATTATCTATTTGAAATAATTAACATGAAATAAATATTGTAACCAATACATAGATCATAATTATGTATATTATCATAGAAAAATAATTTCTGTACTGTTTTAACATATTTTTAAATTAAACATACAATTATCAACACAGCGTGAGTCTCGGAAGCCGTCTGAGTCTTGGAAAATAAAAATAAAAATTTCCATGGAGCATGAAGTTTTCAAAGTTAAAGTTATGTTATATTGTTATGTCAAATTTGTGTATATTTCTAAAAAAAATTCTGTACTGTTGTTTCTAATAAGAATCGGTTTTTTTTTCAAAAAATTGTGATGATACAAATATTACCAATAAAAAGATAAATAAATTATTTTAGTCTAGGAATTACTATTGAAAAGTCTTTGCCTAGAGTACTAGTGTACCCTACAATATTTTTATATATTATAAATATTGGAACAGTCTTCTTTACATAGGACGCATGTAAAACTAAAAGTAAATAATATTTTAGAAGCTGATAGCACAAAGGTGTACTTGCCTATAGGGTTCTGTACCTTTTAAGGCAAATAGGAACCCTTCCGTCCGTCTGTCTGTCTGTCTGTCAAGAGTTTATCTCAGGAACGTTTGGAGATATCGAGTTTAAATTCAAACCATATACTCAGATCTACGGTCGCTTGATTTCCTGAAAGAAATCGTATTTCTAAATTTATTTAAAAAAAGATACTGCTGTTTATATAGCAAAAACGCGTATTTCGACACTATAAAGGGAATTAAAATTAATAATCAAAACTATCCATTTGTGGTTAAATCCTAAAAATAATAGCCTTAAAAGGGGGCAAAATTTGGTATAAAATCCGCTAGTTCAAGTGTGGTACCAGTTTAATTTCAAATAAACCTCCAATTTTTGTACGGCACCCTTGGTGAGCGAGCCCGACTCGAGCTTGTCCGTTTTTCTTGTATTTTGCCTTTATAAATTATTTAATTATAAAGTAATAACCTAATATTACGTAGTTTTAATGGACCCAAATTACCTACAAAATAAAAACTAGATTTCTGAAGAAAAATTGTTGTGTGTTGGGTAGACAGTGCAAACATAGTGTTAAGACATTCTATTCTCCGTATTTTCGTCTAAATTTGACGTTGAATGGCCGAGCTTTGTCTACCAGAGCGAGGAAATGAAAATAAATTATTTCACTCAGTGGAAATCAAACCCACAACCAAAGCCAATACGTTACGAAGGTATTTAATATTAATAATCCTTCATTTGCTTACCAATTTCTTATCTACCAACCATATTTATTACCAACAAATTACAAACAATGTACCTCAGGGAAATATTTTATATTTTAGTTACAAAATAAAAACAAACTCAGTCACAAATTGGAACACATGACATACAAGACTATTCAAATTTAATTCATAGATATCATTAAAAAAATATCAAATTTCAAATTGTACTTTAGTAATGTTATTGCAACCGCAACACTGCTATGACGATTTAGATTGACAAGTTGTTTTGCAATGTTGAATAAAGCTTAGGTTTAAAATAAATCCCTAGTTATAAATAAATTAGAATGAACAAATAAATTAACAACTTATCATTCTAAATCAATTCACATTACAAACTTTGTCTCTTACACTTTACCTACATGGCTTATAGTCCGACAAAATTTTTATGAAGTTTATGAACAGGCATTCAATTGAATTCAGGCAGACAGGCAGTCATTTCAAATATTAAGCATATTGCTCGTTTGGTGTCACTTCATTGTCATATATAAACTGGTATAAACAGTAAATGACACTTAGTGTCTACTGTACCTTAGGGTTGTAATTATTGACGTCCCTATGTAGAAAATGTAAATACGCATTTTGGCCAAGTGTTCCTATCTGTCTGCCTGTGTACCTGCAATAATCCATATAGTTCTTGTCGGGCTAAATTAAAACACTTTAATATAGCCTTTTTCTAGAATTTTCTTGCCTTTTCTGGTACCACATGATGCCTACCACTACAATAACAATAATAATGATAGCACAAAACATCATCCATAAGAAGGTTTTGATTCCCGACATGGCTGGTTTTTCATCCTCTATACGTTCTCTTGGAGCTTCGAATGAGGCGGCAGAAGGTATTATATGCGATCTGTCTTCGTCTCTGTTTTGCTGTAAAAAAATATATATTGGTAATGTATTGGCAAGTAATCGCGTTGGTTTTATGTTCGATCTCCACTTCGGGGTTTGGACTTGAGGGAAAGGATATATTCAATTTCGAAATCCGTCGTGTCCGCACGACTGTAAACACGGCGGTAGTGGATTTTTATTACAATTCGAGGAAATTAAATATTTAACATTTTCATTTTCAATTTCAGGAAAAAAAAGATGAAACACGGCGTTGATTTTTAACGGAAAGTGGAGAACGCTTTAACGGGGAACAAAGTGTCTTAACATTGCGTTTCCAAGTTCCCCCTGCCTACCCTGCTATGTGCAATTAAAAAAAAAAATACCGAATCTTACCGAATCAAGTAAATCCAATTCATACATTTTAATAGCAATAATGTCATGGTTATCGCTCAAGTCACCAGTAGTTGCAGAAGCACCGAAGTAGTAGCCCGTTGGTAGCAATACATTCTCCACTCTTAGACATTCTTTCCATGCGTTCTTGCCTTCTAAGTCTGTTGATACTGTGGAAAAAAAATCATGACTTTTAGCGTCACGTTGTATCCCGCACAAAGCAGGGTAGGCAGAGGCGATTTTCTTACATTCCACCAAAATCTGGAAGCATTGCGTTAGGTGGCGCAATACGACACAATCAAAATCGAAATAACAAACCTGTCGCGTTTACAGTCACACTTTGTGCCCGTGTACCACTGGTCCTATTAAATTTTAATATAATTATTTCATAATGAGATAATTTAATTTATAAAATTTAAAGTAATTAATTTTCAAAAATAATTGTATGATTTGTATTCTGGCAGGGCGATAATTAGATTAATTGCCATTAAGACTACACTTTAAAAATATGTCATACTAGTTGGGAACTAGTATGACATATTTTTAAACATTTTTAAAGTGTTATTCCTCACTTAGGAAAGAAATATACTCATTTAGAAAACCGCGCCTCCTGGACACCGACCAGGAGGCGCGGTTCGAGTTCGTGTCCCGCTACGTTCAATTTTTTATACTTTTTCTAAATAAGTATAGTATAACATATACTAGCCAAGCCCGCGACTTCGTCTGCATAGGAAAATATTGACTTTTTTATTTACGAACCAATTTTTTTAGTTTGCCAAAAACCAACAGTGAAAACTTAAAATAGATTAATCCGTTTAAGAGCTTGAGCACAAAAAATAAACAAAACAAACAAAATATTTAAAAATCATTGTTTTGAATACTATTACAAATAAATCTATGTACAGATGATATGTAATTGGACAGTGTGCGTTGTGTATGGTTGCAAAGTAAATAATTTTTGTACATTTTTCCTCTGAACAATATTCTTGGATGTTTGTAATAACAATTACTCTATCAGTATTAAATAACATATAATACTTACCAACAAGTGTATCATCCTTATATATAATAGACAAATGAGTGTCATGGTTGTAGTTTCGGAACTTTCCTTCGCAACCTGAGAGCTGAGTGTGGGTTCCATCCCGGTCGTGGTCATAGTGTAGAGAGCCATTGCTTATCATCGCCGATATGTATGGATGTTGATGCTACACAATTAATAAATATTATATAAGAACATTGTTAGTTATATGTATTAATGTATAAAAAGTATAACATAATTAGATAAGTACATATAGTTCAATTTGTTGAAAGGCTATGGAAGCTTTCCAATTGGTGCAGGTAAATTGTACTATTTTATAATTTTTATGTCAATATAGATAGATGTTTTTATTGTTTTATATAAGAAACTAATTGATAATAAAAATTATATTCTGTAATTTCAAAAACTGATTTGAATATATTACTGATATATGTATATAAAAAATATAAAACAGCATAATATGGTTTACATAAGTGGCTTTTAATTATAATAGACAAATTTACATATATATATATATGTAAATTATATTTGTATAAATAATGATAAGACATATTTATTTAAAAACATGTGTGTCAATAATACAATGCCAGAGTTTCTCATAGAAAAACAAAGGAAATGACCTTTAATTATTTTAATTTTGTATCATGTGATACACTAATGACGTGACTACCATGAAGTATGGCTTTCTGAACTTATACACATGGTTCACTTAGGAAGAAAATATTCAAAATTAGAATCTAGAATCATAGCTATATCCAACTTCAGGGCGGCCATGACTTGTTGACCGTACTGTATCCCATACAAAACATGGAAGACAAAGCGAAACTACAGTTAATGCACTCCATTCCTCACTTTTTGTTACATGTTGAGTGGCTGAACTCAATGGTGAGCATTGTCTTGTCACCAAAACAAGGTAATAAAAATAATTTATATGCAGGAGTAGGAAACAAAGTGACAACCGTCGCATTTAACTAAAAAAAAAATAACTTACATTATGAGCGCCATTATGATTGCTATAGGTATCCAATATGATTGCGAGTCCTTGAAAGTAATCTTTACTGCCAAAGACCGGCCCAGTTTGCATCCTATCACGTACGTACCAAATGGCAAAACCATCTCCAAACAAATCTTTGCCTCGTCCATGCACTTTGAATTGAACTTGTAACTCCCAGTTTCTTGTATAACATGGCTGTAATATAAATTTATTTATTTATAATTACTACAATTTTATGCCGGCTCTGATCTATAAAAAAACATATTGTCGGCTTGAAGTGTAAACCTGCCAAGAGTCTATTAAGTTAATTATAGTGAGACATAAAATATTTAAAAAAAAAACTATGTACTACTATGATTAAACGAATAATAATAATAAATAAAACTATGTTTTGTATTCATAAGAAATGTTTTTTATTTTTATATGAAATAAAATAATTTTCAGTTTAGTATGTTTTCTTCACTTTCAAATGGAATAGTAAAAATTTATGTATGTAACAAAAAATGGATTTGGCAGGTTTACACTCTAAGCTATGCTAAAGTAACCATACATAATAACATGCATAAATATCATAAAATAAAGCAATAAAATTATATAAATATTGCATTGCACTAATGTTAATAAAAATATTAAGGTGTATCTATAATGATAAGAATGCTCTTTGAGTGTATTTTTGGTCATGTTGCTTAATAAGTTTTATGTGTAATCACACTTTTAAATATATATATATATAACTAAGCTTTACTAACATTATTCTTCTAACTATATTATAAATATTAAAAACAAATTAAGACACTGTTTTGATCAAAATACTATGACATGGTCATAAGTAATAAGGAAATTGGGTGTATGTGAAAAAAAATACTGAAACCATTATTTAACCTCTACTTTGTTTGCTTAGTTATAAATTGGGCTGCCTATTATATCTTGTACAAACATTACTGTCTTTGTATGCACATCATCAAAATGGTTTAGAGAACAGATATTTATAAAATAATACAAAGTATATTGGCACAAGGTCATCAGTAATACTGTCAGCTCACATAAATTACAATGTTTTATTAGGTACTTTTATTACTATGTCACAATTTTAAAATAGAATACAACAAAACTAAAACATAAATATTCTAATGTACATAATTAAAATTTCACTATGTTAATAGTTTCATTATAATAATTGGAAACTTCATACATGTGTTTTATTATTTTATAGAGTACAGTATTATATTTAGAGTTTAATAACCTCAATAACTATACCATATAATATATATAAACTACAAGCTCCGTACAACTAATTACTGTACTAATTAGATTATAAGCAAATCAATGCGTGACATGGGTTTATACACTATAAAGCGACCTTTTACACTCACCGCGGTATTCCAAATAGCGCCGGACTTCGACTGCAAATCCGGTGTTAAACGAACGTAATTTGTAGTAACTATGGTGTTACCTAAAAAGTCCCAGTATGGTACGGACATGCCACTACCTGAAATTAACCAATTTATTTTATTATTCGAAAAGACTTAAATCAAAGTCAATGTGCAGGTCACTCACCTTGGTAAGGTTTTGTTAATGAATGTTCTCGTCGTATATAATCCTTCGTATTCCATTCTGCTAAAATAGGAGTTAGCAGTAAGAATAGGAGGAAGAAGACATCAATCGTATATTTTAAAATACACATTTTAGTATTTTATTAACTTCGCATAATCTAGTTGTATTGGACACTGAAACTGAACATCAGATACGACAAGACACGCCAAATCATGGCATTCGCGACTGTGTTACCAGCCTGACAGCTTATGTGGCTGAAAACTGAAATGTAAAATTTTGCGCCATAGCTCTTTACTAAAGAACTGAACTGAAATAATGTATTTTTAAATAATAATAATTTTGTGGAATATTTTCTATAAAATTAGTAATATTTATAAGTTAAAAGTATAAATTAAAAGCTTGTATTCTATAGATTACGGTAAATATAGCTAATTTCTTCTCTAAGAAAAATGGCACATCGTCTAGTTTGATTATTTGTATACGTAGCCCAAAATTGTATCTTTACCATAATGCAGTACTATTTCTATTATGGAAATTCCATTTAATAGTATTGTTTACTTTACAACGTTATCATATTATACAGCACAGTTTATTTTCGTTAGCTAGCAATACCAATAAGCTGTAAAGTACTTATGTCGGTAAAACAGTACTATATCAAATTCATATTATTCATATCATTATTCATTCATAATATCATCGTGTATTTCTGAGGTTTTTTGATAGATGGCGCTTTATAAAAAATATAAACATGAGGCCAGTCGTGGCGCAGTGGCACAAGGTGTGACTGTAAAATCGACTGGTTGTGGGTTCGATCCCCACTCGAGGAGATGAAATATTTACTTAAATTTATATTTCCATTTCTTCGCTCTGGTGTCCAGGCAAAGCGCGGCGTTGAGTTCTGCCA
>DWLH01000580.1:0-18574 GCA_018249795.1 Heliconius telesiphe telesiphe
GGTTTTAGTGGGTATTCGGACGGCCTACCATCTGCCGGTCCGCGAGCGCCACATAACCGCTCGAGTCCCCACTCGGGCGGGTATCCGTAAAGGGATTTCCTCACGAGAAAAAAAAAAAAAAAAATGAGGGTGTGCGACTGCAAGACTGGCATGTAAAACCGGACGCCAGCACAAGTGACCATAGGCTCATCGTATTCTCGATGCAGATGCAGAGGCTCACTGGTACGACAGTGCCTAATGCGAGCCGCTCGGAGTTGCCTTGCAGGTTTCGGGAGCGCGGTGTGGATTGGGAATGCTTTCAAACAATGATTCATTACAGGGTAGGACGCATAGATTGGAAGAAACCAGGCCAGGTATGCAAGGAATTCACCAGTATGGTGACGAGAACTGCCATGGCATGCCTGGGAACATGCGCGGATGCAAAGAGAAACAGAGGATATGAGTGGTGGACCCCCACATTAGATTCTATGCGTAAGAAGAACAACAAGTTGAGGAAACTCTGGCAGTTGCTTAGGAAAAGAGGGGTTGAGGCCATGGAAGAGCTTGTGAGGATGAGATTCCACTCTCGCCGCAGAAGGTGTAGGTGTGCGATGATGGGGGCGCAAATGGACTTTTTCCATGAGCTTGCTAATACAGGCAACCACGATCCGTGGGGACTAGCCTACAGAGCCGCTTGTGGGAGGCTGAGGCTTCCACCAAATGTCATCTACGGCATCAAGCTCGTGGAGGTACATGCGTGTGACACGGAGTCTGCCATGCAATATGGTGCGTTCACTTTGCCCTGACGACAATGCGTCTACGGACACGATTTACCATCGTCAGGTCCGCTTGTTGGCAGCCTGTGCACCCGCTGGTGCTGATGCGCCCCCACCCTCGTGCAGAGATCTGGAGAGGATAGTTAAGGAGCTTCCTAACACGGCGCTGGGTACCGATAGGATCACCGCCCGCATCGTAAAGAATGTGTGGCTCGCAGCTAGCTCCGAGCTAACGCGTATTTTTGGATTATGTGTGGAGGAAGGTACTTTCCCCGAGGTGTGGAAGGACGGTGGGCTGATTGCTCTGCCGAAAGGCAACGGCAAGCCGCTTACCGATTCCAAGGCAAACCGCCCCATTACGCTTCTCTCCGTCCTGGGTGAAATCCTGGAACGGGTGATTCTCACGTGCGCGCCAGCGCTGACACGTGACATATCCGATTGCCAGCATGGGTTCACTAGGGGTAAGTCAACGCTTACTGCCCTACGTTCCCTTCAGGAGGTAGTGGCTACTAGCAAGTGTAAATACGTGCATGCCATCTTTTTGGACATTTCTGGAGCCTTTGACAACGCATGGTGGCCTATGATTTTACTCAAGGTAAAATCCAGGGGATGTCTGCCGAACATCTACCGCCTGCTATCGAGCTACTTCCATAACAGGCGGGTGGGTTTTCGACTGGGAGATAGTGTGACGTGGAAGACTGCGACGATGGGCTGCCCGCAGGGCTCAGTTTTGGGACCCTCCCTGTGGAACCTGCTAATGGACGACCTGTTTCGACTGCCATACCCGGAAGGCGTGCATCTGATCGCGTACGCCGATGACGTAACGTTCCTCGTTGAGTCGAACACTAGGGCTGGCGTGGAGGCTTCCGCCTCTCACGCCCTTGCACTGACTTCTGAGTTGGGACTAAGGAACTGCCTGGGCTTCTCTCCTTCGAAGTCACATACCATGACTGTGTAGGGAAAGCTGCCCGGGCGGCCACCGGTCATTCGGCTCGGCGGAGAATCAGTCGGGAGCGTGGCGTCGGCCAGGGTACTCGGGGTGATAGTCGACGCGAGTCAATGCTTTCGCGAACACGCGCAGTCCATTGGCGAGCGTGCCGCAGCTGCGTTCGGGAAGATGTCAAGAGTCTCATCTTCCACGTGGGATGTACAGTACAGGGCTCTTAAAGTACTGTACCGAGGAACATACGTGGCTACGGTCACCTACGCTGCAGGGTGTTGGTGGCACCGTACGACCACGTACGTAGTTAGGAGTGCCCTAACTAAGACACAACGGCAGGCTTTGATCCTACTAACCAAGGCGTACCGCTCGGTTAGCTCAGCGGCACTCCCGGTGCTTGCTGGAGTTCTACCGGCGGACCTCGAGGTGAAACGTGCAGGCAGGATAGATGACATACGTCACCTATCGCGGGAGGAACTCAGGAAGGAGAAAGGAAAAATTTCGAAGGAGACTGTTGCGGAATGGCAACAGAGATGGGAGGATGAGGTAAAGGGTAGGAGCTTTATCGGTACTTCCCGGACGTGTTGGCTCGTCTCAACGCTGCGTGGGTCGAGCCTGACTATGAGGTCTCCCAGATGTTGACAGGGCATGGATGTTTCAGGAAAAGGCTGTACGAGATGAAGCTATGTGAGGTTAGTGTGTGCTTCTGCGGTGAGGATGATGAAAGTATGGAGCATGTGTTGTTTTTGTGTCCCCTCTATAGGGAAATTCGGCAAGAAATGATGGATAGAATCATTCGGGAGGAAGCGTGACCGGTTCACTACAGTGATCTCGTTTCCAGTGAGGCGAATTTCCCGCGGTTTCGCAAGTACGTGCACAGGTGACACGAGCTGAGGTGCAGATTGGAGACGGAGGAAAGAGGAAGAAGAGGAGCAGGCGACAAAGTGGCGTAGCGTGGTGTTTCCGCAATAGCGGCTAGATGCAGGCCGCCCTACTAGGTAGGGAGAGGGCCAGATCAGGGACTGGAACAGAAATATTTGTAAGGGAGTCAAGAGGTGGATCGGCCGACTTCGGTTGGCTGACACTTCCCATGTTTCGGACCATATAGCAAGACTGCTGGTGGGTCCATGAGGTGGTGGTGGGATTGTCCCTATCTACTTCGTCGCCGACATTCGTAGGTGACGGACGTGTGCGCGCAACTCCGCTCTTTTGTGTGGTTTTTCGCGAGTTTTCCCGAATTTCCGGACCTGAGAGTTTTCCTTTGTGCTTTCTCTTAATAATTATTATATCAATACATGTACTACGAAGTGATAGTGACACAGTTATAGTTTTAAGGGTAATAATAAGTCGTTATTGATAGTGACACGTGGTTTGTGCCGTATTTGTGTAGTGTGCGGAGGAGTTTTTTTGGGGCATCCGCCCACGCAGTTGCGCGGTGCGGTGGTGCGCTGTCTTCGTAAAGGGTAAGAGGACCCTAGCAAGATTAGTGCCTATTTAATTCCAAAGAAAAGTAGTTATAGGTTATAACGTGCACGCGTCAATTGACATTAGCACGTGCGTAGTGCGATATCCTATGACATTTACAATTAATTATGGGCATTGTCTGTGGTAAGGCAAGTCTTGCCACATAAGTGATTACATAGACTCTAGCAAAACTTGACAATGACGTGCATGTGTCAATTGACATTAGCACGTGTGTAGTGCGTCATCTTGTGACAGTTGTAATTTAAAGGTGACAATATCTGTGGTGAGACAAAGACTTGCTATATAAGTGACAGCAGAGACTCTGGCAAATTTTGAGTGGTGACAGCTGTCATTAGAAGTTGACGGCTGTCAATGGTCCAGATCCGCCAGCACCATGGAGCGTAAGAGGGATGAAGATCGCGAGTCGCGTGTATCGCGAGCGATGCGAGATGCCCGAGAGGCAAGAGAGGCCCAAGAGGTCCGGGAGGTCAGTCTGGCCCGAGAGGTGCGAGAGGCCAGAGGGGCCCGAGAGGTGTCACGAGAGGCCAGTGAAACTGAGGAGGACAAGTTGCTGAAGGAGCGCGGCAAATTGTCACCCTTCTCGAAGGGTGGGCTCACTCGTACCACACAGGGATTCGGATCGTCTGCCGTCACGCCTCCAGTGACGACATTGGTTGCAACAACGGGTGGGCGGCCGCACGCGCGGCCAATAACAAGGGAGCGACAGGTGGATGAGCCAATGGGCGAACCGGCACTGAGAGAAGTGGAACGCCACTTCACAGCTACGGCAACCAGGATGGAGAAGAGGCCACTAACCTCTCCAGAACAGGTGGCAGATCAGGTCAAGCGCCGGCAGCTTGTAGCAGCAGAGCCGGTGGCTGAGGCTGTAGCTACGGGTTCAAATACAGGAATACCAGTGGATCCCCTTACGGAGGCGCCTCTAGAGGGAGTGTTGGGCCACGCATCGTACCACAACAAATCCATTATGGAGGCGGTTAGGTCTAAAACTAGCAAATTGAACAAAGAGGAGATAGCAAGTATTGGCGCCAACACGGAGCGTCTCACCGCCATCGTTGGCCTCCTGGTGGCTCCACTCCTTTGGCCACCACTGAAAGGAAGCTCGAAGAGGCTCAAAGAGGCGCACCAGTCTCTGCCGGGTTCGTTCCCCCTCCCCAGGAGGTACCGTCGCATACCTATGCGACGACTCTAAAGCTGGGGAGAAGTCAGGAGACACGACCCGTTCCGGTGCGCCAAGGACCAGCTGTAGCTGTGTATCCAGCAGAGGATCAACGGGAGAAGCTGAAGATTGCCGATGACACAAAGCTGGTACTCAAGACCTCGGTATAGCCATCAAAGATTGGAGTGACCATTAGCAGCATCCGGCCATGCAGAAACGGAGGTGTCATCGTACAGACTGGGTCGGCCAAGGCAGCGCAGGCACTAAGGAAAGCTATCCCTCCCACCCTGCGTGCTGCGGAGCCAAAGGACAGGTTGCCACTGATCTCCCTATCGGGAGCAGAACAGACCGAAAAATTCGAGGACTTGGTGGAACACCTATACGAGCAGAAAAACTGGTAGACACGGAGTGGAATATAGCCTCCCTGAGGAAGGAGTTGAAGGCGCTCTTCAGAAAAAGACGGGCGGGAAACAGGTGTATGTGGGTCTGCCGTACGAGGCGTACGGCTCGGTTAGCTCAGCGGCACTTCCAGTGCTAGCAGGAGTGTTACCGGCGGACCTTGAAGTAAGGCGAGCGGGCAGGCTGGATGACTTGCGTCATCTCACTCGGGATGAGCTCAGGACGGAGAAATCCAAAATTTCGCAGGAGTCTGTTGCCGAATGGCAACAGAGATGGGACGGTGAGGTGAAGGGTAGGGAGCTCTATCGGTATTTCCCGGACGTGTCGGCTCGTCTCAACGCTGTGTGGGTCGAGCCTGACTACGAGGTCTCCCAGATGCTGACAGGTCACGGGTGCTTTAGGAAACGGCTGTATGATATGAAGCTTTGCGAGGTTAGTGTGTGTTTCTGCGGTGAGAGCGACGAAAGTATGGAGCATGTTCTGTTTGAGTGTCCCCTCTATAGGGACCTACGGGTACAGATGATGGATGGGATCACACGGGAGGAAGCAGGACCAGTTCATTACTGCGATTTCGTATCCCGCGAGGAGAACTTCAGGTGCTTCCGCAGGTTTGCGCATGGCTGGCACAAGAGGAGGAGCATACTGGAACGGGATTATAAGGAAAATGGAGCAGGCGACGAAGCAACGTGGCGTAGCGTTTCCGCAATAGCGGCTGGATGCAGGCCGCCCTACCAGGTAGGGAGAGGAGCCAGATAAGGGACTGGAACAGATATATTTGTATGGGAGTCAAGAGGTGGATCGGCCGACTTCAGTCGGCTGACACTTCCCGTGTTTCGGACCATATAGCAAGATGCTGGTGGGTCCATGAGGTGGTGGTGGGATTGTCCCTATCTACTGGTCTATCGAAAGGTTAAGTGCAGTAATTGCCCATATGGCGGTGCGGCTGGCCGCCGTGGAGGCTAAACTCTCAGTGCAGCCTCTAGCGGTGGTTCCGACTGCGCAGTCAAAGGGCAACACGTACGCGAATATGCTGAAACAGCCTCAGCACAGGGAACCCATCGAGATGGGTGAGCGGTGGAAGGTCCAGTGTTAGCGGTGTACCCGGCAGCTGAATAGACTGGAGAAATTAAGTCGGAAGAGACAAAGGCCGAGCTTAAAAAGGCAATTGACCCGGCAAAACTGTTCGTGCAGGTTAGTCGGGTCCGGAAAGTGGGCAATGCTGGAGTGGTGGTCCAGACCACTAATGAAGCTGCCTCACATCGTCAAAGGGAGAGAAAACTCAATACTCTCATATATTAAAATGTCACAGATTAACAACATAAAAAAACATCTCCTTACCGAGTGTGTCTATAAATGATACCTCTGACTTATCTCGTAACTACACCGTTCAGCTTCAAAATATTCAGAGAAATATCGAATTAATGACGGCTCCGACCCGAGAGGCGCCCCAGCCGACTTCGTCCACAGTGCAGCCAGTTCAGTGTAGTGAAGTGATAGATGTTAACGATACAAGTGCAAGTGTATTAGTGAAAGATATTTGAACACTTCTCCGGTATAAGTTATATGTTAAGGAAAAAATGTTATCATCTTGTTAGTCATTATTAATAATTATGGGGTTCATGGTAGTTAAGCAACTTTGTAATAATCACCTTGTTATCACCGCAGCATCTCATCTCTTCTACTAACCCTCACCTTTCCCGCCCGGGAATATGTACAAGCAAGCGCGTACATGTGAGCACTTAGCTTGCATTTATATGACCTAAATTACTCAATTCCAATATTTTAATTATATTTAATAAGTTAGTTCGTCGCTATCGATCATCAAGAGTACCGCGCGTGGCTCAACACTCAAATTACATCAAATTCATTATAGTGTTAGATGTTTTATGATTATATTTTGGAGATACAAAATAAAACTGTTTTATTTATACACATTCGTACGGCATCCCGTACACATGGGACATAATCAATTGTGAAACTGGATAAGCCAGGGATTGCAATTATCAATTTAAATTAAGAATTGACAATGGTTTAACCAGCTCGGACCAAGAAGTTGCCAGTGTTATTGAAAAATTATTTGCTGATATTCTAGTTTTCACAACCAAATTACTTATACATACAGGGTGGACCAATAGAGAGTTAACTTATAAAATGGCCGTTACTTGGGCGCGGGTGAGTTCAGCGGGACGGGGAGGGGAGACCAGTTAGTGTTTTGAATTTGATTAGAACATCTCTAAATCGCATTTTACACAAGGACCATCTACACCCTTACAAAATCCAAATTGTACAGGCTTTGAAACCCAGTGACCATGCTCAGAAGCTTAAATTTGCGGACGAAATGCTGGAAAAGTTTTCGAGCTTCAATAACATTTTATTTTCAGATGAAACACATTTTCACCTAAATGGCTACGTTAATCGACAAAATTGTAGGTATTGGAGTGACACCAACCCAAAATTAAAACACGAAAAACCATTACACTCGCCCAAAGTCACCGTAGAGGGCAGCATTATCAGGTAGAGGAATTATTGGTCCTTATTTTTACGAAGATGAGAGAAGCCGTCATCTTACAGTTAACACAGAGCGATACGTTGCAATAATACAGAGCTTTTTTGAATCAGCGTTAAAGGACTTCTCTGGCTTCAATCAAAGAAGCTGGTTTCAACAAGACGGGGCAACATGCCACACCTCAAATGATTCTTTAGCTTCGATACGTAAAATTTTCGGCAATAAATTGATATCCAAGAGAGGTGACATTAACTGGCCACCCCGCAGCCCAGATTTATCCCCAATGGACTTTTTCCTTTGGGGATTTCTTAAAAGCAGGGTATACATAAATAACCCACAATCTATTGAACAGTTAAAAGAAAACATTTGCAATGAGATGCAGAACATTTCCACGAGCACTTGTCTGGCGGTAATTGAAAATTTTCAGTCCCGGTTACAGGAGTGTAAGAATAATAATGGTTCACATTTACAAGATGTCATATTAAAAAAATAAAACCCTAAGATGTGTTCTTTCTTAATGAATATTTTTTGTTTACAAAAACAGTTAAGTTTTATTTTTATAGCTATTTCAAAGGTTAACTTTCTATTGGTCCACCCTGTATCTTCCACGACAGTCGCTGAATCATTACTTAAGGAGAACGTAAACAAATGTAATATAGATTTTAAATTTAAAGTGGTCAACTCAAGAGACAATGTTAAGACATTCAAGTCCCTAGATATTCGGAGGACATCCTCTAGATTTCGCCTTGACTAGGATCATGGGCCACCATGCGTTGTCAAAGTCTCCAGAAACGTCCAGAAATATAGCTTGTACATACTTACTTCTGCTATTAGCCACCACTTCCTGAAGGGAACGTAGAGCCGTAAGAGTCGACTTACCTACCCTGGTGAAACCGTGTTGACAGACAGATATATCACGCGTCAGCGCCGGTGCGCACGCTAGGATAACCCGCTCGAGAATCTTACCCAGGAGGGAGAGAAACGTGATGGAGCGATATGCTTTGGGATCGGTAAGCGGCTTACCGTTGCCTTTCGGCAAGACAATTAGCCTCCCGTCCTTTCACACCTCAGGAAATCCCTCCTCACATAATTTGAAAACGCGCGTCAGCTGAGAGCCACACATGCTTTACAATGCAGGCTGTGATCCCATCAATATCCGTTGCCGTGTTAGGAAGTTTCTTGACTATTCTCTCCAGATCTCTGCACGAAGGTGGGGGCGCATTAGCACCAGCGGGTGCACAGGCTGTGTCACACGCATGTCCGTCCATGAGCTTGAGGTCTCAGCTTCCCACAAGCGGCTCTATAGGCTAGTCCCCACGGGTCGTGGTTGCCTATGTTAGCAAGCTCATGGAAAAAGTCCATTTGCGCCCTCATCATCGCACACCTATACATTCTGCGGTGAGAGTGAAATCTCGTCCTCGCAAGCTCTTCCATGGCCTCAAATCCTCTCTTCCTAAGCGACTGCCAGAGTTTCCTCAACCCGTTGTTTTTCTTACGCATAGAATTTAGTGTGGGAGTCCACCACTTATATCCTCTGTTTCGCCGCATCCGCGCTTGTTTCCAGACATTCCAATAGCAGTTCTAGTCATCATATTGGTGAACTCCTTGCAAACCTGACTTGCTGGTTTCTTCTAATCTATGCGTCCTACCCTATAGTGAATCATTGTTTGAAAGCGTTCCCAATCCACACCGTGGTCACGAAATCACAATCCCGAACGGCCCGCATCAGGCACAGTCGTGCCAGTGGGCCTCTGCAGTTGCGTCGAGTATACTATTAACCTGTGATCACTCGTGCTGGCATTCGGTTTCACTTGCCAATCTTCCAGTTGCACCCCCCCTGTGGTCAGTGTGATATCAATGTGAGCCTCCCCGATGGCTATCGTAAACGTTGGCGGTTGCCCTTCTGTATTTGCTATTCGCAGTCCTCTGCCAACGATGAAGGACTCAATTTGTTCCCTCCTCTCTGTCACTACGCTTACCCCTACCGATGTAATGCCGGAGATGGGAGTACCACATCGGGGAGTGTGCATTGGAGTCTATACCAATCACGACACGCGCTCCTTGTAGTGCTTCCAGTACTCGCCCTAGATGGTGTATGTGCGAGCCAATGTCCTGTGAGTATTGGAAGTAGGAGCTCACCGCGTAGAAGGAAGACGATGCCGGGCTCAGGCATACATGCACAACAATGCAGTGGCTTGTGCATAGGTGCTGCTGTATGGAGCAGGCGACATCTCTCCTTCCCAGTTAGATTGCAGCTTTGCTATTGGCGCCTGCCGGGAGCAGCAGTGGGCCAGTATCCGCAGCCGCATCTTGTGGAATATACGGTTCCTGGACCAGTACCAGGTCGAGCGTGTGGGCTTGAACGATGGCTGGCAGCTCTATCGTGGCTGCCTCTGACCCCTGTAGGTTCAATTGCCCGAACCTGAACTTATGTGCGTCCTTATCCATAATTAATCCTTTAAAGCTCCCGGTCCTCAGCGTACCGTCGTTCTGGGCAGTCCTTCGCGTTGGTGCTGTTTTCTCCTGTACCCTTTCGCCCGAATTTCCTGCAAGTGGTTCAGCAGGTGTTAGCGGCCTTGCATTCTTCCTTACCATGCCCGTCCTCACCGCAGCGCTCACATGTGGTCACCTTTGACCGGCAGTACTTTTCCGGGCCATACTGCTGGCACCTCCGACAGCATGTGACACCCACGTAGTCATTTACTTCGATAACCTCCCACCCTACATATACCCGCCCGATACCAACCAGATGTTGGCGCAACGCCTCGTTACGTGGCTTAAGCTCTTTTTCCAGCGAGTCTGCTGTTCATGCTGAGCCTTCCAGGTTTTGCTTAAACAGTTTCTCCATCAGGTCCTCGATCTTGTCCTTCTGGTCAGTCTAAGAAGATGGGTAAGTCTAAGAAGGCATACGGTCCTTGGGTTCCGCTGCTCTTAAGGTGGGAGGGATTGCTTTCTTTAAAGCCTCTGCTGCCTTGGCCAACCCGGTCTGCACGATTACTCCTCCGGTTCCACACGAGCGGATGCTGCTTATTGTAACTCCTATTTTAGCTGGTTGCACCGAGCTTTTCAGTACTAGCTTCGTGTCTGCGGCCGTCTTCAATTTCTCCCTTTGATCCATCGCTTTATCTGCGTGCTGTCGAGCTACTTTCACAACAGGCGGGTGGGTCTTCGACTAGGAAATAGTGGCGTGGAAGACAGCGATGATGGGCTGCCCGCAAGACTCAGTTTTAGGACCCTCCTGTAGAACCTTCTAATGAATGACCTTTTCGACTGCCATACCCGGAGGGCGTGCCTCTGGTCGCGTACGCCGATGAAGTTATATTTTTCGTCGAGTCGATCACCAGGACTGGTGTGGAGGCTTCGGCCTCTTGCGCCTCTGAGTGGGGACAAAGAAACCGTCTGCGCTTCTCTCCTTCGAAGTCACATACCATGACTGTGTAGGGCAAGCTACCCGGGCGGCCACCGGTCATTCGGCTCGGCGGGGAATCAGTCGGGAGCGTGGCGTCGACCAGGGTACTCGGGGTGGTAGTCGACGCAAGTCAATGTTTCTGTAAACACGCGCAGTCCATTGGCGAGCGTGCCGCAGCTGCATTCGGGAAAGATGTTAAGAGTCTCGTCATCCACGTGGGGTGTACGGTACAGGGCTCTTAAAGTCGTGTACCGAGGAACATATGTGGCTACGGTCACCTACGCTGCAGGGTGTTGGTGGCATCGTACGAACACGTACGTAGTTAGGAGTGCCTTAACTAGGGCTCAACGGCAGGCTTTGATCCTACTGACCAAGGCGTACTGCTCGGTGAGCTCAGCGGCACTCCCGGTTCTTGCTGGGGCACTATCGGCGGACCTCGAGGTTAAATGTGCACGCAGAATAAATGACATACGTCACCTATCGCGGAAGGAATTCAAGAAGGAGATACGAAAAATTTCGCAAGAGACTGTTGCCGAATGGCAACAGAGATGGGAGGATGAGGTAAAAGGTAGGGAGCTCTATCTATCCTTACCAGACGTGTTGGCTCGCCTCAACGCTGCGTGGGTCGAGCCTGACTATGTGGTCACCCAGATGCTGACATGGTATGGGTGTTTCAGGAAAAGGCTGTACGATATGAAGTTGTGTGAGGTTAGTGTGTGCTTCTGCGGAGAGGATGATGAAAGCATGGAGTACGTACTATTTGTGTGCCCCCTCTATAGGGTACGTGGCAGAAGTTGATGGATGGAATCATTCGGGAAGAAGCGGGTCCGATCTATTACTGCTCTCTCGTTTCTTATATTGTTCGTCACCACTTCGAGCTTGGGCGACTTGGGATGGGGAACGATAAAGTGGAGCCTGGTTCCTCTACGGAGTGTGCAAGCATCCACGACCATCTCGGATGCGAGCCGGAGGGGCCTGTGCAGGGCCGGGCTAAAATCTCGAAGTCAAGGTCGAAGTCGAAGTCTATCGGCACGCTTCGGCGAGACATACGAGTGCCGAGGGCGAACCTTGGCGGTTGGGCTTACCCCCCGACCGTCAAAAGATATAATGGACCACCCTGACCTCCCACAGGAGTCGAGGAGTGGCCAGAATCCTTCCCCTACGACTCAGCCAGGGGCCACTGTCGTGAACCTGGGCCCGTTGGAAGGGTGGATCTGTTCCATATGTGGATGATCCTTCAGAACGAAGGCGGGGATTGGGCAGCAGAAACGTAAAGTCCACCCCGTCGAGGCAAATGAGGAGGCTGCTCCAAATGAGGTGAAGCGGAGATGGCGCGAAGAAGAGGTTCTTCACACCTGGACAAAGGAAAACGGCAAGTGCACGGACAGAGACCTGTATGCTCCAGCTCAACCGGATGCTGGAGGTGATTAAGGGCAAGCGGCGAGGGGCGGATTACAAAGGGTTGGTGAATACCTTCCTGGAGGAAATGTCCCTTCCCGCGCCAGTGCCTGTACTCGGACCAGCACTCCCAGTTAGCGCAGCCGACGTGCGAAGAGGTATCATCTGAAAACGTGCCAACCGCTAGTGAACTTGAATCCGTAGTCCGAGCGAATATCAGTTCGAACGCAGAGCGGACTTTGTCTAGACTGCTTAAAGTAGCCGAGGGACGAAGGAAGCGATGCGGGCTGGATGCGAAGGCTGCGAGGCGCCCTTACCGTGACACGCTACAAACAGAAGAAGCGCTAGAGAAGATTTCTAGTCGAAACCTCCTGTTTCGACTAGACTGAAGAGTATGCAAGGGTGCAAGAGTTGTTTCGGAAGAGTACGGGTCGAATAGCAGCTGAAATCATCACCGGTCAGAGTCGGGGGGTGAAGCACAGCCTGGCGGAGTTGGAAGCCTATTGGCAACCTATCCTTGATGTGTCTGAAGCCCCTGGCCCCACGAAAGAATCCCTGCGAGCAGTCAGGCAAGCAGCGGGTGCCGAGGAGCCGTGTTTTGAATCGCTGTGGCAGCCGATCTCGGTAAACGAGGTTAAGACTGTCAAGGTCGACCTAGAATCCACGCCTGGTCCGGACGGTATCCGTCCGTGGGTGGCGTACACTTCCCATTCCCGTCAAAGCAGAAACTTTCAACTCCTGGTTGATGTCGGGCGAAATTCCGAGTGACTAGCGGCCGATCTCGATCGCGTCGGCCACTCCCGACTCCTTCACGCAATCCTGGCGCGCAGGCTGCTGGATTGTTGTCCACCCGACACAAAGCAAAGGGGGTTTGTCCATACGGACGACACCCAACAAACAAAAATTGGTGGCTAAGTTCTGACGGGAGAAGTAGACACGTCGACTGATGGGTTCGAACTCCGCGAATCCTCACGACACCCGGACTCTACTAAGTGGATAAGGGAAAGATTTGGGCATCTAAGCGGACGCGATTTCGTGCACTGCCATATCAATGCTCTCAAGAAAGAGGGTCTCAAGAAGGCGGCAAACCAGTCAGGAGGCGAATCAGAGGTGTCGGGCTGGTTGCATCATCAGTGAAACCACTGCACAAGTGATCCAGCAGTGCCACCGAACGCACGGCGGACGCATCAAAGGCCATGAATTTGTCACGAGAGTCGTCGCTGAGGCGATGACCAAGAGGGGCTGGAAAGACGAGCTGGAGCCAAAATTGTCACGTCACTGGGACTTAGCAAGCCAGACCTAATCGAGTCGAAGGGTGGAGTGGGTGTCATTCTGGACACACATTTGCTCTCGGGCAGGAGACTGCTCGACGAATCTCATCGGGCCAAACGTACTTCATACGGAAGGAACGAGGAGCTGGTCGAAATGGTCACATGGAGACTAGACTGCCTGCGGGTAGTGTCCGGACGACGTTCTGCATCATCTCTTGGCGCGGTGTATGAAGTGCTGCATCCCTTCGGGAAATGCAGATACTCTTGGAGCTTGAGCGTAACGTTTACGGTGTAATACCATGCCTCGTTCTAAAGGGGTCACATATGAACTGGAGCGGGATCAACCAGATGACGAGCACAATCTAGACGGCGACGCCGGACTGAGTAATAGGGGTCCTGTGGACGGGTGCTGCACTCCCGTTGTTCCTATGACCTCTTGCGGTAACTTTTTGCGACCTGCGTATTCAAGGGATTAAATTCGCCGGCTGTTACACCTCCTGCAACGACATTGGGTGCGCCAACTGGTGGACGGTCGCAAGCCCGGCCTATGCCGACTGAGCGACGGGCCGATGCACCAGTCGGTGCATCGATGGAGTCGATGCATTTGATGGAGTGGAGCTAGGTATTGAAGCCCAAGTGAGCAAGCAGAAGAAGAGGCCACTGACCTCCCAAGAGCAGGTGGAACAAGACCAGGTTAAGCGCCGGCAGCTGGTAGTTGCTGTGCCGATTGGGGATGGTCAGGTCATGTATATGTCCCTTTTTATTTTGCGCAATTATAATACTTATTTTCTATTATAAAGCTAAACAACGTTCAAGTTCACCGCCATTACTTACGACTTGATCTCGTGAATGAGGTGTATGCAATGTTGTCGCTTTGATAGGTTAGTGTGTGATAATTTTTTATTAATTCTTTTTTTTTTTTGAAAAAGAAATCATTTTGGCCAGTCTCTTTTTTTAATTGTATTAGGTTTTTATAGAGTAGTTAAAAGTATGCTTTAATTTAAAGTGGTGATGACAAAACACTCTGTATGGAGTTTTTTATTGATTTATTCAAAACATTTACTTTATATTGTATGATTTATTAAGTAGTATTAAGGAATTTATGTTTTTATAGCTTTAACTTTTACTTGTTACGTTCCCACACAACCCGGGCATCGCTGACTTAGGCTTCCCAGAACATTTCCCACACTTAGGATAGAAATCTTAAAATTGTAACAAACTGTTATATGAATCCTCACATCATTTTACACCCATTGTATTAATTAATATTAAAATAAATGTAATAAAGAAATTCATTCCTGTCTCCAACTTTGAGCAAGTCTCACCTGTTTAGTAATAAGTTAATTTTAATAAAGTATTTTAATTAAATCGGATATTTTGGCTCCTACGCTGCCACCGTACTTAATTGGCGCAGTCGGTAGAATACTCGCGTTCCGGGTCGCGAGCAACGTAACTTAAATTTCGGCAACATGGATATTAACGTCTCCTCGGTCCGACCGGGTGGCTCTCAAGCACCAGCACGAGTATCCAGAATCTAAGAAGTGGCGCTGCGAGGAATATCCAGACCAATGTCTGGATACTCCTCGTTGCGCCGTTGCATCAATATGCACCAGAAGACCAGATTTAACCCAGTAAGCACATTAGAATCTTTCCAGTGATTGTTTATCCCTATTTTTAAGTTTCCTTATCCGTTTCCTTTTTGTGCAATTGGAGGTACGTAGGTTTAATCTATATATATAAAAGGACATGTACCTGACTGACTGAGGTAAGACGCACGCACAGCCGTAACCGCTGATGGTGGAAACCTGAAATTTGGACAGATGTTTATTTTCATAATCTGGACATCCACTAAGGGATTTTGAAAAATTTTAACCCTAAAGGGACGAAATAGGGGTTGAAAGTTTGTATGGAAAAGAAATTAAATCGGCATCGATTTTTATAAAAATTGAAATTCAGACTGTTAAAAATATTTTATTGAACACGTGTTTCGTGTTTTTTTTTTAAATTCACCCCTAAGGATGCAAATAAGCGAGCGAAGCCGTTCGCGCCCACTAGTAAGAAATAAAACGGTTCTTAAATTCCCTTTTGCAGTTATCTAAGATATATAGGTTTAATATTTATAATTGTAACGTAATTGATTTATTTTGTTTGAATATAATTAAATAAAATAATAATTAATAAAAATGACAGAATTAGATAACCTTTTTAAAGCTTTACGTCTAGTGCCTGAATTTGACGGAAATTCATATTTTACCCAGATTCATTAGGTTATGTGATCAATTGGTACAGGAATTTATTAGTAACAACCCCAATAATAATTGCTCTTGCAAATGGCAATTTAAAAAAAGTAATAGGCTCAGCAGCACGTTTGATAAATACTAGTGGTATTCCATCAGACTGGAGTGGCTTTTTTTTTTTTTCAAATTGGCCTAATGCTGTTGACCTGGAAAGGTCTTGACAGCGTCACCGGGCTGGAGGTCACTGAATCACTGGAGTGGCATTCGTAAGTCACTTATTAATATTTTTTCAGATCAACGCGATTAAAACGGCGTTGTACAATGATTTCTCTGTCTTAACACAGGGATCTAACACCCCTCAGGAGTTTTATGAACGTTGACAAAATTATTTAGTATAATAATGACATATATTATATCGCATGAGGAAATTGGTACAACAATTAAAGCTAAAAGAATTGTATATCAAAAATTAACTTTACAAGCCTTTTTAAGAGACCACTTAGGAGGTGTCTTTTAAACCTCACGCATATGACGCATGAGGCCAGATACCATAGAAAAAACGTTAGAACTCGTATAAGACGAATAAAATACTATGTATTTATAGGCTCGAAACGAACCCGATAGGACTAAGCACCCCCAGAACTTTTCTTCTCAGCCTTTTAATGTAAATAACAAAATTCCACAATTTAAGCCACACTTTCAAGGTAATTATTCATATCGTAGTAATTTTATAACTAACCTACAACAGACATCACATAGACAACACCTAGGCCCATCAGCAAATATTTAGAGCACAACCCCCAAATTATAATCCTAATAACGCATTAAGAATTACCCCACGTAATGCACCCCCACAATTTAACTCGACGTACCAAACAGCTCGCCCTATGAGCCACTCAAAACCCCAAACCCACCACCGTCTAATAATTTCCAAACAAGGGAAATGAATTTCCACGACAGCGACACTATGATCAGTACTACGACTATTATGACGATAATGAGTATTAAAATTATAATTATAACCATATGATAGCCAACCACCCCAAGAATCATCTCATAATTGCGAACCCATTGTAGTAGAACCCAATGAACCCTTAGTAATAAAGAGGATTTTCAGGAAATCAAAATTTTAGACAAACCACAATAGAACTTAATCTCCAAACTCAACGTCAACTTTCCTATAATCAGATTAGAATTCCCCCTCTAAAATTACTTATAGACACCGGTGCAAATCAATCTTTGATAAGTCCAGATGAAGTAGAAAAATACTTTAATAAATTTTCCTTAAAATACGATCCTTTCGAAGTAAGTAACATACACGCTGTAAGTAGGTAGACATAAGTATTCCGTAACGATTTCCAGTTTTTCTGAATTTAGTAGTTTAATAGGTACAGATTAATAGGTATTTATTAGATAAA
Source organism: Heliconius telesiphe telesiphe (assembly GCA_018249795.1). NCBI lineage: Eukaryota > Metazoa > Arthropoda > Insecta > Lepidoptera > Nymphalidae > Heliconius > Heliconius telesiphe. Next base: position 16,975 of record DWLH01000580.1, read on the forward strand.
TGGGAAGCAACTATTGACAATAAAAGAAAATTATTTGTTACTTCAACACATCGAACCCTATTCAAATTTATAATTCATGTAATTAAAATTTATAGCCACCTCACATCGGTGAGCCTTACTCTTTGTACTGTTTTGTTTTTTATTTTTGTATTTGTTTTATTATTTTGCTTCGTTTGTCATATAATTATAATCATTTTTTGACGTCAATAATATTGGCGAAAATTTTGCTATGCTGACATCACCAGAGAAAAGAAGACGAACGTTTTACGATGAAATTCCTGAATTATAATCGTTTAGTGATAAATATACAAAATGTATTGAGCTTGGTTTAACAAATATTAAAAAACAAAATTTTAGTCTAGTAATTAAAGGAGAAACCCTCAATTTGGCGGAATTAGCAATTTTCTTAAGCATAACTATAGATTCCAAACTCCAGTGAAACATCATCATCTGGAAGCACTTGAGGATAAAGTCAGCTACGTCACATTCGCTTGATACTGCCCGAATAGTCTACCATAGCTATGTTCATAGTATTTATGATATAAATTCAATAGTTATTTTCCAAAAAAGAGCCGTGAGATATATTTATAACCTAAGAGCTCGAGATTCTCTGCGAGATGGTTTTAAGAATGCAAGTATTATTACAGTTGCTTCACAATTAGTATATTATAATATTCTGTTTGTCCGGCAAAATGTACAGTGTCAAAGTAAAAATAGTGATATACATACGATAGGAATGAGAAATAAAGATAAACTTGTTACGCCAAGTCTTAAGTTAATAAATCTTTAATGGGTTGAGTATACGTGTATATAAACTTCCGCAGTGTATTCTAAGTTTGCCACTACCACAATTTAAAGTAGATTTTAAAAAAATACTAACAAAAAAAGCTTTTAATAATAACACTGTTCAAGAATATTTAGAGGATAAACATGTATGGATTTAATATATATTAAATGTCATGCAAGATAGTTGCCAGTTAATGTAATAATTGAATTATACCATTGATTTTGAAAGGAGGATTTCCGGAGTTCCGGTTCCGGTGTCAAAACGTTAACATCCTTTTGCACTTGTCCCGACTAATAAAATAGTTTTCGTGAGGTATTCTGAAGTAAACACAATAAAGACACTACCAACTGCAAGTAACTTAAGCACCTCGGATTATAAAGTGATATTGTGCAGTTAAAACAACAAAACAACGAAGTAATACGGCGAACTACGGTGGATGGTGAGGGTAGATTTTACAGAACTATAAAAATCTAACTATTTAAATAATATTTAAAAAATAAAATACTACTTCCAAAGAACAATAATAACCAAATTCCAACTAGACATCTGCCAAAATCAAATATATCAGTCAACTTCATTTGACAACTGTCTTACTCAAATAGACAAATACAAACCACAGATCTAACCTGTCAAATGTCAAAATCAAAAAGTAATCTCCCAAATTAAACTGACAATATCAGAGACAATCAAAGTTGCCATTCTAAGAAAAGTACCCAAAAATAATGGAAAAACAAATGGAAATATTTTTTGAAAAAATGAAATCCCAAATGGAAGCGCAAACCATTGCTATAACCGAATCGGTTACAAGGACCG
>DWLH01000581.1:0-18573 GCA_018249795.1 Heliconius telesiphe telesiphe
TATATATATATATATATATTAGAGGCCAGTCGTGGCGCAGCGGCACGAAGTGTGACTGTAAAACCGACTGGTTGTGGGTTCGATCCCCACTCGAGGAGATGAAATATTTATTTAAATTTATATTTCCATTTCTTCGCTCTGGACAAGAGCCACCAGAGCCTCTGGTGTCGAGGCTAAGCGCGGCGTTGGGTTCTGCCACTCGAAACGCAATTTCTCCAGAATTCGGCAGAAAGTGGGGAGCGGAGTGTCTTAACACTAGGTTCCCTCTGCCTACCCTGCTGTGTGCGGGATACAGCGTGAAGCTGATTTATTTTGATTTATTTATTTTATATATATATTAATAAAAATATTCGATTATGTTAACGAAACGTAGTATTGGGTATAATCAATTTAATTATTTCTAAATATGTATTTATATGTGTGCAATTTCACTCTCCTTTTCTTCGCGGTGTGTGTTCCTCTGAAAAATTACTTATTTGTATATATTATGGAAAAAAAATGCTTCTCTTTTCCCTTTTTCCCTCATTCGTCGAAAGTTGTAAATTTTTAAGAGAAATATGTTTTAAACAACAGAAACGATTTGTCAGATATTTTTAATTAAGCTGTTTTGTTTAAAGAAAATATATTTATTTCGTTGAATATTAACTTTAATTTTATTAATAGTTGATCAAGTTAATATTCAATCAATTAAAATTTCTTATGTTAATAATAAAATAAAAAATATATTTTCTAAAGTTACAAATTAACTACGATCAAAACTACTTTTACCATGAAGTCCATTTATTTTATTATGAATATCTATTTTATTATTATTTAACGGAGTTACCTAAAATTTTAGGTGAAAAGATTAGTAGGAATAATTAATAATAATATTTATAATTAAGAATATATACTCATTTTGTGATATTTTAATTGAAAACTTCGAATATTAGCCTGTCACGTAAAATTAGCTAAAGTGTGCTCACCTTGAAATATTATGTATGGAGAACTTAATAAAAGTTTTTAAAGCTTAATTTATACTGTTAAACATTCGCAAAAGATATATCTGTATCTTAAATTCAATGAGTTATGTAATTAGTTATAATTATTGAAAATCTTATTTACTCGTCAGAATACATTGTATAATTAGCTATGGATGTATTTCAGCCTTCAATTGTTATATTAAAATAAGTATTTATGTATACAATAAGAATATCATATAAAGCTTCGTTATTATCGTATTTAATAGTAGGTTATGTGCATTTCCAATACTTACGTACGTACCTACCTTAATTTTAAGATCATTGTACTTCCGGCATATATCTGTACGTAATTTAAGTAAAAATTAATAATTAAATATTTAATAAATTATATTATATATAATAAAATTAACATATAATTAAAAAGATAAAAGAATCTTCATATTAAATGTGTTTACTCACGTATTTAACAAAGAACTCACTTAAAGAGATCAAACTAGTCGTTTTTGCCAGTACCGGCTTCAGCTTGAATTGGATGCGATAGATAATTACATAATATCATATTTGCTTATTTCTTTTTTTACCAGTTATAAAGGTAAAGGAGTCATTTGTTCTGCCTTTAGCGGTTGATACACGCTCATTTTAATTTATTCTTATATAAATCAGAGACATACGTCTTAAATTTTGTATGTAGTATGTGCGCGACAAATGAACAAATAACTCAATATCCCGCCAATCGATTTCGATGATTCTTTTTTAATTTGAAAAGATACATTTCAAGGATAGTTCGATCCGGTCGAAATTAAAGAAGTAGTTTTTTTGATAAAAATCATCAATCAATATTGAAGTTTCAGTGACATTTATACGATAAGTTTACAAAATAATATAGAACGCGTATGAACCGCTTTACTTCATAAGTAACTAAATATGTCATACTAAAAGTTATATTAATAATAACTCTTGGTCAGCAACAAGTTAGCTTTATGGCATATTTGTAGTAGGAGGCTTTATTCCTGTACATACTTACATTAAATATGGTCTAGGTTTTCAACAAATACCAAACAAATATAATGAAAAATTAGAATTTATTTAATGAGGTTACTAATAGTACATTCGCATTTACTATTTAATATTATTAAAGAAAAGTAGAGAATATTTACTAGATAATTCTGTCATTATTAATAATTTAAATTATATAGATGCCAATATGTTAAATATACTACATTTCTTTATACAGTTTTAATGCAAGTTTAATTTGTAATAATTGGGTTGTGAAACATCAAAACATTCTGTTTGGTTTGTAATTCGTAATATATAAAAATTCTTGAAATTATGAAAAAGATTTAAATCATGTATTACTTATAATATATCTGTAGGTAAATTAATCTGTAATCATGATATTGATGTATTAAATATTATCTTAATACCTACATAGAAGTTGGTAAAATTTGCGAATCACTGCCATTATTTTAATGAGAAATGATTGTATTGAAACTAGTGGGAGTTTGTTGTAAGGAAGTATTTTTTATGAGGGTAGTAAAAACATGGAATTTATATATTAATTGCAGTTTGAATAATTATTTAAACTATACTCGTACCTACTGTATCCGTCCAAATCATTGTTTGTTTTTCAATAAATGTTGACTCAATTCTATATAAATTGTAATCAAATCACAAAAGATTAGAAGAGGCCATCGGGGCATAGGGGCACAGCACAAACTTGTTACTGTAAACGCGAAAGTTGTTGGTTCGATTCTAATCCATGGGGAATGAATTATTATTTATTAACATTTTTATTTCTTCGCTCTGGCATCAAGCATTGAGTTCCTCCACTCAACACGCAAATGCCTCAAAAATTCATCGGAAAGTGGGTTATGGAACGTCTTATCACTAACTTAAGTACCCTCTGCCTACTCTGCTATATGCGAGATACAGCGCGAAGCTGAAATAAATCACACAGAACTTGAAACTTGCTCGGGTGGAATAAAGCATTAATTTAATAAGAATGTATTCAAATCATTTTTCATTTGTTCATCTGACACTAATCAAGATTACGAAAAAGCTTTTTTATTTACTAGTTTATTATAGTACTTGATTATAATAGTACCTACTTCATACAATAAACTTCCAAATTTCATACAGAAAAGGAAATTGTGTTAAATAATGATCATGGATATGGTTGGATAACAAATTTGCACTAATATCTATTTATACTTAAATGTGGCTTTTCTTAATGAATTAGTATAATATTCAAAATAAGTATGTAAATTAAATATGATACTTAATTATTGCTCTCAATAATGCCTGTTTCACATTACTGTTTCAATAGAAAAACTTGAAATGAAAAATTTCAATAGCTACATTTCTCAACACTACATCCTTTTGCCTAAGCTATTAAAATCTTCGTTTTTTTTATTGTGAAAAAGTGTCTACATGTTATAATAAATGGTAATTAAAACGTTTAAGTCTTTGAAATGGTGTGGATGGCCTCATGTACCTACTAAAAATAGTTACCTACAGGATTTTTTTCTTGTATCTATAAAAAAATATTTGTTCATTTCAATATTCTTTAACTTATTTTAGTATGGAAATATTTTGTACACAACATTGGTAAATAACTAAGGTCTGTAGAGGTTATATTAATTTAATAGAAAGTTCATTTGGAAAAAGCTTTAGTATCATATCGATTATATTAATTATTTACTTTAAATTTTTTTAAATATTCTTAATATGAAAAAAATATTGCAGAACATAAAAATAATTCAATTTAGACATTTTCCTTCAATAAATTAACTAGGTGAGTAATTAAAATGTCCGAAATAAAATTGTTTATATTATATTTAAATAATAATAGTTTTTTTTAACCCAAGGTACTCTCAATTTTCAGATAGTGGTAACTGCGTGCGTTGGATTACGTAAAAAAAAGGTCAAGTGCGAATAGGACTCACCCACCGTGTGCTGATTATTGGTAAGCAGGGAAGTACAACTTATAAAAGATTAAAAGTATAACATTTACAACAAACATAACTTTGTAATGGTTTTTTTCTTGCGTTTTATCTACAAATTACCTATATTCGGATTTTTTACTTATAATTGAGTAGGTAGCCAGCAAGTTTATATATTGATTACGCGGGGAATTTTGTACAGTATGTAACAAAAATGAAGCATAAACGCCTATATCTTTTGATTGTATTAACTTAGAAGTTTAATTTTTCTTTTTTACGGGCCGTAGATCTGGACATTTGATATTATGTTGACAGACAAGCGGAGTATTAACATTTTAGTATCCTTCTATCCTTAAGTTACTTTTTATATTTGTACATTAAATAACTTGTACTTTGAGTAATTTTCAAGGATAATCTAGTGTTAAATTTTGATTTCTTATGATAAAAATATTAAGCATAAAAAATATTTATTTGGTTGATAGATTTGACTCATGAGAATTAAGATAGTATAAGAAATTAGACTTTATACGAGTTATGATTACATAATTCTATTCATTTAGAAAAAGTTTGATTGATGGTAAATTTGATGTCAACTAAATATTTGATGGTAAATTTGATGTCAACTAAATAAATATCACATATAACTATATATTTTTTCACAGCTTACAGTGAAAATACTACCTTGAATTTTCGTTGATGACGTGAAATGATTACCAAAAATAAGCTCACGCTCAATTTTATATTTAGAACGCTCGCTCGGACCACGACGAGGCATCCAGTTGATCGGGGATTTTGTACCGACTACAAACAGTTTTTAATGAAGAATAAATGTACAGTGCCCTAAGTAAATACAAACAATAAATATAAGTAATGGTGAAGAAAGGATGTGTTTAATGTTGTCTATACACGTCAAGGTAAACCCACATAACTGGTCCAAAATAATCTAGGAAAGTGATCATAATATACAACTTATTCACACCTATTTTCACCCTAACCCACGCAAATACATCTTGTTTTCAGTAGCAGATTCTCAGCTTGAAACGAAATGTTGTGTTTTTAGTTTAACGACTATTTTTGCGGGGTCTTGGTGAACATAGGATATAATAATAACGAAAGTAACTTTGAAAGTTATCTGTTCTGTTATCGTAACGTACTTATAAGTAGTGTATTAAAAAAATATAACTAAACATATGGAATCTGAATTGTCACCAGATACTCAAAAAATAAATCCGCCGGTGCCGTTAAAAACATATCAATGGGAAGATTTGAAAAGAGATCGTGAGGCAGGTGGTTATCCTTGGACTCATCTCCTAAAAGCACCAATAGAAGGTGAAATAACTGCAGAGGATATTATAAGAGAAACAACACCAAGAAGAAGTATGTCGCGAGATGTTTCAAAATCTCGGACGCATTCACCAGTTGATCACGGTGTGCAAAAAATACTTAATTTAAATTCATCTCCTGGTAGCAGTCGTAAACATAGTGAAAAAGGAAAAGATGAAGGAGTACATGTACCAAATTTTTCTAAGGAAATATCCTTAGACTCTGATGAAGACATAAACAAAGTATCTAATATCGAAATATCACAGTCTATTATTCAAAACTGTGAATACTTATCGACACCAGTAGAAAAATCTAAAAATGTTTCACCAAAAGGAATTTTAAAACGACGCCTACCTGAGCAACAATATATTGGAGTCACCGAAGTAAGAGAAAAGACTAAATGTTGTCATCCACTTGTCAATAAAATAAAACATTTAGCAGATAAAACAATGCATAAGTTGGAAAAAAGTGATAATGAAAAGTCACCAATGATTAAACGGAAAAAAAACGAAGAAATTCAAGAAATAAGACAGTTAAGAAACTCACCTGGAGCACTTCGAAGACAAAAATTTAGTGCTATTAAGTTAGGTGACTCTGATGAAATGAGTAAAACTATGACTATAGACACACCACCACCCAGAACTAAAAAGGAACACATTTATGAAGATATTGAAGAAACTTCAGATTTACAAAATTCTCGACAGTTTTCCCTTGACGCAAATGTTTTGAAAGAAAATGATAGCTTAGTGGAAAGAAAATCAATTGCTTCCCAAGATCCAAGTTTAGTTGGTGATGATAATATATCTTTAAAACCAAATGAATATATAATGGAAAAATTACATAAAAACGATGTGAATAAAGAGGCTACAATACTAGATGAAGAAATGGATTCCGAAGAAGCAAACGTAGAAGAAATATTCCAAAATCAAAAAGATGATACAAGACATAACAATGATTCGCCAAATATTACCATTACTGAGATAACAGATGATGACAATAGTATTGACCATTCAACTACCATACCCATAGAAACTTCACCAACTCCTAGTCCTATTAATATTGAAAGAAAAAAATCAGATGTCAATAAAGATTGGTCTCGACCCAACAGGTAAAATTTTCTATTAAGCTTTTTTAATGTTCATTTTTATTTTTTATTATTGTCACTAGCCTACGTAACAATGACATAACGATCGCGTTTTAAATGCAAAGCGAACTCTTGCTTATGTACGTCTGATAAATATAGACCTGTCTGACACGTCTTCCTGCACATCGGGTAAGCTCTTTAAAATTGTCATCGGTGATCAGCGCTCGCAGTTGCTTTCACGCTAGGGAATTAGTTCATTTGCTAACTGGTTTAAAATGTAGTGTTAATAAATAGATATTGTTTTACAATTTTTTTTTGGATAGTTTAGTATTTTTAAATAACTATGCCTCGCGTATAAGCATTTGAGTGGATGATAGTTATGAGTAAATTGCGTCGATGGACTTCCGAAGGCGGGACCCCTTTAGAGAAACCTATAAGACCCACAAGAGAAGGCAGTGTTCAATTGTATACGCCGGAAGTACGGTGTGCATGTCAATTTTTTCAGTGTGATTCGTTATTACCGGAAAGAAGTAATCCTATCGGTACCAGACCAACTTCACGTGCTAACAATATTATTTCAAATATAAGGTAAAGTATACAGAATCATAAGTGTGCATATTTATTCATATTTTTAATTACATACATGCGGCAAGTTAAATAATTTTAAAATCATATAATTGTATTCTGCCCGGCGATTGCTGCGGCTAAAACGAGCGCCAACCGTTGGCCTAATTATGACTTCAGAAACATGTGTGGGTGCAATTATATAAATATGTATGTAATATCTTTTGTACTTTAATAATAAAAAAGGCGATTTTATTTTTATTTCTGAAATGATATGTGGATTTTTTTGCCCAGCGAAATATAAATAGCAAGTCGAAGCGATAGTTTTTATTCAGAAGATATATTTTTTTCGGTGGTTTATAATTTATTTGTTGTCTATTTCAGTGATCATGAATATGAAATAATAGATAAGCCACCTCCAAATATAATATACACGGCACCGAGTATTGATGAAAAACCAACCATGGTTAAGACTGATGATGAATTATCAAGCACAACGTCTTTAGAACGCAAGTATTTACGCAATATTTCAGATGAAGAAGAGGAAATAAATGCAAGAGAACACATTGATACAAAAAAGAGTGAAGAACTAATAAGTGCTGAAATATTGCAAAAGGATATTGAAGAACGTTTCTTTGTTAATACTCCTTCTACAGCTTCGAGGACTGAATGTGAAATAAGTACAAGTCAAGTTGATTCCTCAGCTTTAGAAAATTTACCCTTGAAACGAAGTAGTCGAAGTAAAAATTCTGAAAATAGTGAAAATAAAATACAACAACGCATTAAAGAAGGAACATGCAAATTAAAATCACAAGCTGGCAAGCTCAAAACTAAACTAAACAATTTAAAAAATAAGCAATTTAGTTTACCCGACCGTCCAAAAATAAATTTTCCTGATCGTCCTAAATTTAAAATGCCAGAACGTCCTAAATTTACATTACCCGATAGACGGAAATTTAGTTTACCTGAAAGGCCTAAATTTAAATCGATCAATTTGACTGGAAAACTGTCTATGAAAGACCGTAAAAAATTTAGTTTTCCAGAACGACCAAAATTTAATGTTCCAGATTTGCCAAAGTTCAAAATGCCCGAAAGGCCTAAAATTAGCTTTCCCAGTATTGGCAGAAAAAAAGATATTAAAAGTGAAAGCTATAAATCTGAGTCAACATCGGATTTACAAAATGTAGCTAGTGTAGATTTCGAGGTAAAAACATATCCGAGATTATTCGGTCGAAAGAAAAAATCTCAGATGGAAAAAACATCATCTTCACCTACATTAAACAGAGAGGAAACACCACCACCAACTTTTACATTTACCAGAGTAAAAGATAAAAAACATGGTGAGCCTTCTACTTATATACCAGACAGTCCTGAAGAACCTCGAGAGTATGGAACTGTAGACAGAGAAGCCAATTACAACAACGATGTAGACGTGCGACAAGACTTTAGTACTACGTACGACTTTGACAAATTAGAACAAGAATATGCAAATGACGACGAATTCAAACCTAACTACAATGAAATATCATCCACCTCAACTCCTGCTAAGCAAGAAAACACACATATAAACGAAATTAATAATGACGAATTTTTTGTACGACCGAGAGGAATTTCTCACGAAAATATTCAAGTACGAGAATACTTGAGTGATGAAATACGACAAGCATTTAATATTCCAAAAAATATTCTCGCTGATATGGGAGGTGTTACGAGAATAAGCAGTGAAAATGTTTATGCTAACGATGAAGATGAGGATCCAGATTTAATTATTGAAGGCAAACAAAATATAGCTTATTCATCTGAAGACATAAACGAAAGAGATGACGGGTATTACACATTTCCCCCAGTAAGGCCCTCAAGAGCTAAACGAAAGAAAAAAGATTCTGAATCGATAAAATTTATAGATGATAGTATGAATGCAAGTATGCAATTTAGCGAGGTAGACTTAAGATTATCAGATGATCCTTTAACTAACTTTGATAAGCATGTTAACGAAGATTTAGACTATAGTGATAACGACTTGAATAAATCAGCACATGATATAAGACCTCCTACGGATCTTCATTCAATACATGAATATGCAAATGATGATGTCATAGAATACCCGGACAGTATACCAATTCAATCTCAAACACTCCCAATGCCTCCAAAGAGGAAGAAAAAGACTTCACATAAAAATATCGCTAAGCATTCGTCTCTAAGCGACGTTAATAATTTTACTTCAACTGAAACATGGCAAGCTCCACAAGAACAAATTGAAGATGTAAGTATTAGTACCATTGCTATATTTTTTTTAGAACCTGGAAACCTAGTGTAAGTGTCTTACCGTTCTCATTAAGACACTTCCGTTACCCACTATCCAAATTCCGCCGAATTTTGAAAATATTGCGCATCGTCTGGTGGACTCAATACCGCGTTTTTTGCTTCCTTACCAGAGCTAGGAAATTAAAAATTTTATATTCCATTTATATTCCATCAATAGCATCTTGATGAAATATAAAATTTTTCATTTCCTAGCACGCTTGTGCCCTTGCGCCACGAATTTTTATTTATAAAAATATATAAAATATGTAAGTAGGTGAGATGTACGGATAAACTTAATCATGTACTTGAATAAATTGTATATACCACAGCCAAAATCATAAAGTTCTAACCATAAAATACACATTTTACATTTTGTCATTTGTTAATAAATTTATTTAGTACAATATTTAAAATTTAAAAAAAAATGTAATAGACATGTTGTAAAGAAATAGGATATTTGTTATGAAGAATAGAAGTTTTAGTTTAAATCAGTGTGGTGAATTATATATACTGATACTGGCAGATGTCCAGCAGATATCTAACTTTTGGACGGAAAGCGAATTGTATTTTTAGACGACCGCCGTCATCTTATAGTTGACCCAGTTTAATTCAATTCTGAATATATGATGAATGCCGATTGTTAATTTAAAATAACATATTTTGTAATCTACTAACATGCTTTTCACAGTATTAATAATGTCATTTTTTATATTGAAATAAAAAAATACCGTTGTGCAACATAAATATAATTATATAACTTTTTAACTTATTGGCTGATAAATTTGAAAAAATATTTTAAGTTTTCATATAATATCTCATCAAAAATATAAATGAGAAATGAGAGCCAAGTTAAAAGTTATGTAATGCGTCATCGACTTCACCGACAAAAGAATGGGAGATATATAGGGGTGCTTAGGGCTGCGTGCACTCGGCATATAATTTAAGATCTAAGTTACACTCGAGAATTTTTACGTAAAGGCTTGATTGTATTTGTAAGTTAATGAACTTCTAGCTTGAACTGGACTAAGAGGTTGATATTTGCTTTTGTGCTTGGTGGTAAAAAAATGTCAAGTCAAATTTAGAGGTTGAATTTTATTCCGAGTGATTACAAAACTCGGAACTCATATATCTCTCATTCTTTTGCCGGTGAAGTCGAGAACGATGCATTACTTAAATTTTAACTTGGCTATCATTATTTCACATTTATATTTTTGATGGGATATCATTATTTTTTGTAAGCAATTTATTAGTATTAATCATTTTATATATGATATTAATCTTTTATTTAACTTTCATATTTAAGTTTCTTTTTTGATAGTAGTTATTAATAATTATATAATATATTAATTTTTAGATTTTTTTCCTGTATACCAAATATCAAGTTACTAGGTCACCTAGAAGTGGGTTAAGTGTTCGATGAGTGAGTCTATCACAAAAATTTGAACGGTTTTTGAACGTTACTGTATCAATAGTTGTTTAAGTAAAATTGTTGAAATTTTAAATATATTACAAGCAAGGGGGTTTTAACAAAATGTGCTAAATTTCATTCATGTAGACTAATAGGTTTATTTTTTAGCAATAGGAGTTATTAAGGGCTCAAAAGTAGCTTGATATAGTTCGTGTAAAATATACATTTGTTGATTAGCGATCCGCTCGTGGCTTCGCCCGCTTTAACTAAACAATTATTTATTTTATTAATTATTTACAGTATGTCATTAAAATGATAATGTTTTGTACCATACATTGAATACTACAGTTTCAGCTATTTTAGTAAAACATTTCGTAACAATATTGGCACATGCAATACTTTATATTGACATGTTTATTTTTTTATGAACCGATTTAAATAAAACTAATACTAAACAAGGGAGGCTTGCCAAAATTCAATATTGAAAACAACCTTTAAATCGGTTAAGCCGTTTCTGAGATGGAGATGGCACTGAGATTAGCAAACAAACGGACAAAAATTTAAAGAAATGTTGTTTTGGGTACTATTACATTAATAAATGTAATAGAACCTAATAATAAATTTTCTTAGATATTTTCCATGTACAGACGACAATAAGCTACAGTTTTATTATATGTTTATAGATTTGTAAATAGTTTAGTCTAATTTTCACTATCTTTATCTTACAAAACTACAAAATTTATGCTAATTATGTTAGAGTACAATTAATGCTATTTATATTTGTCTAAATTACCGATTTACGTAAGTCTATCAACAGAAAAAATATTAAAATTTTAATTAAAATATTAATTTAAAATTATTACACATTAAAAAATTAAAATTGTATATAATAAAATTAATTATACATTATTTTACAATTTTGCAGATTATTGTCTATAGAACTCAACATGAGTACATAGTACCGGTAGCCGAGATACCAATGACAGAAAACAGTCCATTACCCCCAAGACGTACTCGTTCAAGAAGCTCTAGAGCAACATCCTTATGTGACGACGATAGAACATCCCATGGTGCTGAATCTTTAATTCTTGACGCTCAAATTTCACCTACAAATGAAGCAGATATGGAAGTTGGAAACAGTCTACGTCATGAAAGTCCAGGATATGCCACTATTGATAAAGGGCAATATTTACCCAGCAAAATATCCAGACGCTCAAAGAGCAAAACGCCACCTATGAGGGCACGTAAAAGTAATAGCTCAGAAAGAAAATACTACACAGTCACAGGAGGTAAAACATCTATTCCTAACCGGCCACCAAGAAAAAAATCTTCAACAAGCCTTATGACATTAAATAGCTACACGAAAACTTCTACAGATGGAGACACTACACAATATGTTGAAATTGACGATCCTCGTAACGAAGAAGTACACAAAATATTACAGTCTGGTGAAGTTGTAAAAAAGATGAAAGATAGACCATTGCCTCCTCCTCCACGACCGCCTAGGGGACCAAAACGACAAAAAGATTGTGATGAACCTTCAACGCATCAATCCAATTCACTTATTGAATCTTCTATGGAGGGCTTACATACGCATAGTTTTAGGTCACAAGAAGTAGTGGAAATTGAGGTTTCAACACAAACTGATCCAATGCCAGATGATATAGATTTCGAATTAGGAATGGATGAAAATTTTGATATATCAATGTCCAGTTCTTTGCGAGATATTATTGATGAAGAACCGATAATCGGTAAATTTCACGAAAAATCTACTGAACTACGACAGATTTCACGTACTACGTCAAGATCTGACAAATCATTAAAGCTATCAGATCCTAAAATATCAAGTATTGGAAGATCTTCTCCAACAGTAATATTAGTGGAAAAAAGAGTTTCAAGTCCAACAAGAATAAATGAAAGACAAGAAATTTTAACAGAAGCATCATTGACTGTTCAACATATAGATATAGATGATTCTCAAGTTCCAGATGTGCCACCACTTCCAAAAACCAAAACGCCAAGTACGAGTGCTAAGAATATAAGGGCCCAAGATACTCACTTTTCTGTGGAAAGATCAGAAGCTATTAAAAAAGACGCACAGTTAGAAAGTTTAACGACGCAACGACTCCAAGTAAAAGACTTAGACGTAGGGCGACTCAATGTTTCTGAGTTACAAGCTACTAAAATACTTGTGTCTGATATTGAAGGCATGACATTAAACGTAAATGAATTAGATTCAAAATCAGGGCATATTTCTGTAAGCGGAATTGATTTCTCTCAGACAGTAATAGATGAAATTGTAAAAAAATTTGCTGAAATATCTACAAACATTATACCTCCAGCTTTTCATGCTTCGGAGCCAGGTGAGCCTGTGAGACCAGTAAGCAGAGAAGAAGAGACTCAAACAGAAACGTCTCAACCTGAAATCAAAGTTGAAACGAGGACTGTTGCTGAAAATATATTACAAACAGCACCGCCACCACCACCACCCACTCAACAGGAAAATATTGAAGAAACTTCTCCCCCACAGAGACCCCCTCCTCCAGATTTAACACCTTTATTGTACTCTTATCTACAAGACATTACGACAGCTACAACTACGCAAACTAGGTCATTTAGAGATCGGTATTCTACCGAACTGGAAGGACAACGCCCAACACCTCCACCTCCTAGGCGTTCGAAAAGAAAACCTGCTATTTTGCACAGCGAATCCAGTTCTGACGACGGAAAATTAAGACCTTCGCCAAGACGTATGCCTCCAATAAAACCTCAAGAGCCGTCAATTACTGAAGCTGGTGCACAGTTTCTTCGAGTTTGCCAAACTTCTATAAGCAGAACATTTAGGAATATTTTTAATTTATTTATGTCGTATATAAATGGAACAGAAGATAAAAGGGACGTACAAATGGCAATGGTAATTTTTCTCGTACTGATAGCTGGTCTTATCATGTTTGGCTTAAACGACAGCCGTACAATTCACCACCATCATTGGGAGTTCTTCAACCCGCCAAATGGAAAACCATAAAACTTTTTTGTTGAACTTCTCACATATTACAGATCCCCTAATCGATATAAATGTTTATATATACATAATGAATGCACAAAAAAATACAATATACTGAGCATTTCTCCTACCACTTTCCAGTAAATATTACGACGAGTTCATTGCGATTCTGATATTTGTTAAGTATTTACTAATTTTATTGTTTACTACTTTGCTTATTATGTAATATAGTGCTAAGAATTAAATTAATTATAATATTTATATTTTGTACGCAAATTATATATATGTAAGACGTGCGTATGAGATTAACCCTATTTCTAAGTTTACCTCGCGCTTAATTATATTGTATGTTACAGACTACGGTTAATAAAATATTACAATAGTTTTGTGGTTTTATATGAAGACGAGGTAGCTGTAAAATTGGAAATTAGTAAAATTCAAAATCAAGCCGTTTAAGTTGTTGTTGTATAAAAGCCAAGTAACTATTTGCGTTGTTATTATATGAAGTGACGAAGTGTTGTTATATGCATTTTGCAAAGTTCATTTTTTTATTTTTTATTTGTTCTGAAGTGAAATAAAATTTGTTGTTATTTCGTTTTTTTTTATTTTGTTACCAGAATATTTATATTGAATTATTAGATGCTAGAATACTTAAACATTTCAATTCCCTCGTTTTCTATAAATAAATATATATTATGTTCATAATTTTTTACCAAATTTGTTTTACAATAAGCAATGTCAAAAAAATAAATATATACATATCGTCGGTGTCAGGACCTTTTAAACGCAAAAATACGTTTTTTACGATAGACAGTAAAAACTGCCTTAAAAGCATCATGTGCCAAAAACGCATTACCATACAAATAGAAAGCTAGAGATTCCGCCAATTCAGTAAAACAATTGTATAAAATAACTATTATAGCAATTAGCAAATTTGTCGAAGTAATAAGCACAAGATTCTGAGATTTGCGTGAACAAGCCTACTGACAAACAGACTAATAGATAAATTTAAAAAAACATCGGTTTGGGTTCCATTACATTAATAAAGGCCGCCAATACAAAAAATACAAGTGGGTAACTGAGGAGACACTAGGTTCACACTGCCTACCCTGCTATATACAGGATACAAAGTGGAGCTGATTTTTTTTATAGAAACAAGTATAACATTTAACAATAAATGTGTTATCCTTACACTGAATATCGATACAAAATATTAAATTACGAAAACGTTAATTTACTGCCAGAATAGTGAGAAAATCCAGGAAAAATCATAAGACACCAATTCCAATACAATAAATATTTATTTAAAAACAAAATAATAATGTTTAAAGACTTAGTCATTAGCCTAAAGTTTAAACTTTTTAATGAAATTTCCAATGTAACATCCCCTTTTAAACAAGTCAACATAATATCATGAAACTTATATTAGAAAATCACATAATCTTGAAATTATTACTAAATATTTTAAACATTCTAGTAAAAAATAATTACTATATTTAAACGCTCTATGAAATATAATCCTTAAAGGGATAATGTACTTTGTAAATAATTTCAAAAATAAACAGCGATTTGTTTCGATTCTCGACGTCAAAGTGTTAAAAAAAAACATTATTGGCAGGGTGCAAAGTACTATATATCGGGATTTCATATTCGCTCGCAGCGCTCATGGTGGCCAAAAGTAGAAAAATGTAGGCTTTGTCAACTATTAATGTCAAAGTAAAATGTTCAACTTATCGTTTTAAGTCGAGAAAATGATAAATTCTACAATGCAAGAAATACATTTACATGTAATAGATATATTTATAGCCAAGTATATGATGATGAAGTACAAACGGAAAAAAACAACTCAATTATTTATATTAAAAAGGACAAAAAAATTAAGAACTAAATACGTAATACCCCTCAAAAACACACATAGATGTGGTAACTTAAACAGAAAAAGATGATTTTACTTGGTTTTCATCAAAAAATTAATAAATTAATAATTAAATAAAATTATTATTAAAACATTCAGCAACAATATTGTTTTAGCTGATAAAGGTTTTCCAAATATAAGAACAGTTATAGATCGAAGTGGAAAATAGGTGAAGATTGTTATGCCCCCTTCTTTCAAAATAAGAGGGAATTTTCCAGAGAAGAGACACAAGAAACATATAATATTGCGAGTGTAAGAATTTATGTCGAAAGGATAATGCAAAGATGAATGATGAAGTCGGGAATTTTATAAAAAAATTGGTATATTCAAAATTTTGAATACAATTCCCGAAAATTTATTTAACTGCAATGATTTCAGAACATTGTACATATCTTCTGTGTATTGGTCAATTTACAAGTCCCCATATTTAAAAGATCTTTAGATTTGTAAATATTTCTTTATTCAATTACACTTACAAATAAAACAAAATAATTAAAATTAAATTACTTTTATTTCTTAAATTACATTCTGTTTTGTTATTTAAATAATTGGTTAATAATAAGCATTTTTATATTGCGTATTTTAATAATAATAAAATAATTTCAATGACTTATTTTCTTTTTATGGTTAAAGCTACAACACATTTCTGAAATATTTTTTAGTAAAATAACGTTTCAATTGACTAGTATTAATATTATTATAATCGTTTGCACAAGTATTTTCTAAAAACAATAATTTGCAATAATGTACAAAGTAAAATCTCAACAAAACGAAAACGTCAGAGCCAACAAATTTGCGTACGCTGGGTGGCGCTGTAGTCGCGCACGGAGCCAATACTCTACAGTGTATAAAATATAATGAACCTCGTTTAACACTTTGACGATATATATTTGACGGTTATGGTTTTCATAAATATAAGTTTGTTTGATTGTTAATATATTTAGCCACCTGTTTAAATAAGTATTTATAAAATATCTGATTTGTGTTTCCTATATTTGTATATAAAACATGAATAATTGTAATTTTGCCTTTTCACGGAATAAATTAGATCTCTTAGAAACGGCGCCACCTCTTAGCATAACTAGCCAACTATATTAGAGCCATCTATTATGAAAAAAAGAACTAAAGTTCAATATAAATTTTAAGCAATTATTACTTTTATTTCTGTGTTACTATTTAAAAAATCAAATAAAAACTAATCTTTCTAGTTTCTAGTAATAAAATTTATTTATTTTGTAATCTCTCTTAGTATTTATTATTATTATAGTTTTATTTAAGCTTAATATATGACATTGACATTAACTTTCATGATTTTATATATTTAGCTTATTCTAATTATGTAAAATATCAAAATGAAGTTTTATTAACAACAGCAACACATTGAACCTATTTATAATCTAAACATTCAAAAAGTAGTTAATTAATAAACTGCGGCTGCAATTTTATAAAATTTATTAATATTGTAACCTAATCCGTGAATCCATTGTTTTAATAATCAGAGGAAGAATATTTTTTACTTATTTAGAAGTTTCGTAGATAAATATTCATAGTAAAATTTTGAATCTAAATACGATTTTGTCATTAGTTTTTCTCAATATTTTTATTTTCTACTTAAACATAAAAATAACTATTATATAAATGATTTAATAAGTAATATTTAATAGTAATATATTACACTAACGCAAGTGTGTTGATGCGCCGTCGCAAGGAGTAGCGCGCGCTCATGCTACTTAGCTTGTTCGTTGTCGTGCCGTACGGCAGCTGGTTGCGTGTAGTGCCGTAGTTAATCGCCAGCTATCATCCCGATTGCCGCGTGCTATCACAACTGTCCCGATTTATCTTAACTAAAACATAATTTTGTTTAAAACTATGACATACAAACGATGCCGTTAACTTTATAAAGTATTTTGAATTGATCAATGGTTTCAAAATGTAGAAATTCGGAAAACTAGTGCGCTTTCTTGTGGTGAATGAAATAAATCTCGCTGCTGGTTTCCGCAGTTTCTAACTTATACTCAAATCGTTTATTCGCTTCGTAAGATAGTAACTATGCAACAATGTGGATTTTGTACGATGCTTTCGAGCATGCTAAGAAAAGCAATGTGTATAAGCAGCAGAAGAGGGAGCAGTGAATCTTATTACCGTGAACTTGGCGATCAAGACACTCTGGTAAGATTATCTTTAAAATTTTCACGTAATTGCTACTTTATTGAGCTCATCATACATTTTATTGTTACTGTTTCTCATAATATTCTTATCAGCCTACCGTGCCGTGTTATACACATGCCAGTCGATTGTTTTTATATGTATATCTCCTAATTGGAGTACACATGGTTGTGTTGATCTGTCAAATAGGAACATTTTACGTTTTCCTTATTTCGTTATTTACTTTATATCTTTTTTCCATTGTAATTTCATATAATTTGCTTTTACTATATTATTGTGTTAATTCAGCTGCTGTTTGACATGAGTGAAAGTTGGTTTCACTTAGTCATTAGTGACTTGCTGAATCTTGATCAAGTGGCATACATTCTTTATATACTTATTATTTAAAAAAAAATGTTTTCATCTTTTAATAAATTAACTATATGTATAAATATGTTTTTATTTAGTATTATATTTTTTCTGTAGTAAACAATTTTTAGTAGGTCAAATGCAAAATAAATATATTTATAATATCTTTAATTATTATTATTTAGATTTTTATATTTAAAGTTATATTCAGTAGAAAACTAAAAGCTCCCAAAACATCACAGCATATGTAACAAATATATTATAAATACATTATGAAACAAAATTAATGTGGTTACTAGTAGCGTATGAAATTACATCTACAAGCACTTTTACTGTTGTATTTAAAATAATTTAAAATTGTAATATTCCAACCTTCCATGCTAAAATCCTATTGAATTTAACCCAGCTGTACAACTATGGTAACGACAAATTAGGTTAATTTAGGTTATTATTTAAAATAAACAAAAGATTTAAAGCAAATGAATATTAAATAATTGAAATCATTGTTTGTTCAGTCTTTTTATACCCATATAAAGTAGTATAATAAATATAT
>DWLH01000582.1:0-18572 GCA_018249795.1 Heliconius telesiphe telesiphe
TGTTAAGAAGTAAAAAAGGGGTCAAACCAGAAGATCGATTATCAGCTATATATTCTTCTAGAGTAAGTTTTTAATTTTTATAGATATGCAGCATGCTCGGCAGATATTATTCCGTCCGCAAAAGAAAAATTTCTTATAGTTTAGCTGATACATTACTTCAATGGGAAGCGTCACTCGCTGAGTCCAATTCCCATCATAATATGTATATTTTGATTTTAATTTCAAAATTGCATCCCAGATGGTCATAATTATACAAATAAAGCTAGACTTGATATTGTTAAGATTTCAATATTGTCATATATCAATTACTATTACTGTGGTGCTAAGTTCCGCCACTCAATGCAGAAATTGTGTGGTACGTGGGGAAAAAAAATCTACTCGCTCTACTATAATTTTGTGGGATGCGGTGCGTAAAGCTAAAAAAATACTTAATGTGTGGCCTCATTTATTCTTTAGAGCACCTTATTCTAGTAATTTATGTTCTTTTCGTATTTTATGTGCAGGCAGTCAGTCTATTCTTAAAATTTTCAGCTTATTTTGAATCTGTATCCCTCATAACCTAGTGTTAAGATACTCCATTCCACACTTTCGCCCACGGAACGCAGCGCCGTGTTTTGTCTTCGCTACCAGGGCGAGAAACGAAAATAATTATTTTTCAAGAGTAGGAATATTAATTACAATTATCTTAATTTTTGACGTGATACCGTCTTATAAGTCAATAAACACCGGCTGTACGTACGAAAAAATACTTATTGTCACGTTCCGCGTAAGCTGAGCGTGCAAGCGAGAGTAGAAGAAACGATAGAGAGGCACGATCGGCCTATGCGTTCGGCTTGTAACGCATCTATATGTTCATTATTACTTGTAATTAATCTGTATATGCAGATAAATTTATCGAAAAAATTGTAATTTTCAATTTACTTCTCCTTTATTTTATACAAATAATAATAATTCAATTCAATTCAATTTAATTCATAAGTATGTAATTTGTCATCAAAGTTTTCTTATGGAGTTGTCACGTAAAGTGAAGTTGTCACGTTAAATTATCGTCTGTAAACCTATCTTAAAGACTGAGTGAATGAGACTGAGTTTATTTTTAACTATTAATTTTAACCTTTCAGTGTTTCGATCGTCTTAAGAAAGAAAGGCCGGATATATTCAAGACAAAAGTTGTCTTCATCAGTGGTGATGTCAGTGAGATAGGATTAGGTAAATACGAAATTCGATGTTTCAAATTATTAAGGTTAAAAGAAAATTTAATACGCTTTTATTTTGCACTCTACAAGTTTTAAGGAATGTGCACAGAGCTATAAATTATATGAGGCTAAACTCAAACGGTTTGTCCATCATCAGACCAGCTTGCACAATACCACATTATTGTATTATCACCTAATCTATTTACATATATCGGTCAAGTTTCATAATGATATTTTATTACATAATTTAAAAATTGAATAGTTACAAATTTACATAATAAAAGCGTGTTGAAAAATAGAGCTTAACTAACTATTAAAAAAATAACCAACCCCAAAAAAAGTGGTTATCAGTTTGACATGTATTTAACATGATAATATTTTAGTATGATCTATTTATACCCTACTCATTTCAACCTACTCATGTCAAGTATTTAAACATTATTATGAAAATTAAGTAAATAATCTATATAGTTGGTTTACGATACCGTAAAATGGGGTGAATAGAAACATTTATATATTAAAATTTCGAGTTTTACAATGTTCCTGGCTTTAAATATGTATATTTTTATTTTATATCTTTATCTTTGTTTATTATTATATTCATTTCTTTTCATGTGCAATTTTATAAAATTTTAAAATATAATCATAAAAATAATTTCATTATCTATGAAATCGATAAATTTAAATCATAATTATTATTAACTAATAACTTCTATAGATTTCAATCTTAAGATCTTTCAATAATATTATTTACATCCATAAATCCATAGATATTTTTTTTTTACTCAATATCCTATATTAAGCTCCATCAATCGTGACCTATAAACTACCTATTCGATTAACGATTTTGGCAAAATGGCATCCAAAATTTTTGAGATTTGGGTATCTACGTAGATATTTAAAGTAGGTTTTATTTTTATTTTTTTTATTTTACAGGTATTTCCGATGAAGATAAAATGTTGTTAATTAAAACTACTAACATTATTTTTCACGTAGCTGCTAGTGTTAGGTGAGTATTAAAATGAATAGGTACTTTAAAGCAAAAATCCCGCACACAGCAGGGTAGGAGGGAACCTAATGTTAAGACACTGCGTTCCCCACTTTCTGCCGAATTCTGGAGGCATTGCGTGTTGAGTGGTAAAACTCAACGCCGCACATTGCCTCGACACCAGAGCGGAGAAATGAAAATATAAATGTAAATAAATATTTCATCTCCTCGAGTAGGGATCGAACACACAACCAGTCGATTTTACAGTCACACTTTGTGCCGCTGCGCCATGACTGGCCTCTATTTATAGTACTATCTTGTAACACCAATAGAGTCTATACATCTTCATATAGTTTATAGACATTATTTATTATAAACAATAAGCTATCTCTCTAGCTTTACATAATCTTCTACAGTCTACGTTTTCGAGCAAAGAAATGGAAATATAAAGTGCTGAGTGGGGATCGAACCCACAATCAGTTACCCAAAGCCATGTTTTCATAAATTTTCGAGACATTGCATATTGAATGGATGAGCCTTACACCGCGCTTTGTCTCTCAATGCGATGAATTAAGAATATTATTTTAATATGTCTGGTTAGAAATATAAAAAACAATAAAGTACCTCTTATGTTTTATGTGATATTTTTGTTTAATATTACGTATATGAAATTATATATGACCGTCGTGGCCCAGTAGCACAGTAGACTTACAACCTCTGAGTAAATCAAATCCATTAATTATTTTCAATAATTCGTTTTATTACTTCGTCCTATTAACAGAAGTTTAGAAGAAGAATTAACAAAAGCTCAGCTTTGAGTTTTCACTCAAAATCTCAAAAAATAGGAGGAAAGTAAGGAACAGAGTGCCTTTACACTAGTTTCCCTTTTTCAACCCTGCTATAGGCGGGATACAGCGTGATCCTAAAAAAATGTACAGAAATACATATATATTTTATTTTACATTTATTTTATAACAGTTTCATTCGTTGTAGATTTGACGATTCTCTTAAAATAGCTGCAAATTTGAACCTACGTGGAACAAGAGAGTTGGTAGAACTTGCTAAGAATATAAGAAACTTAGAAGTAAGTATAGCATTTGAAAATTATTATTTTTTATTTTTTTTATTACAATAAGATTGAAGCTGACGAAGCGCGGAGGTGTACGCGCTTACAGTCGCAAGTTTCACAAGCGTGCGACTATAAAAGCAAAGGTCGTGGGTTCGATTCACATTCGGGCGGAAAGTGACAAAAAGAAGTGCCCTAATGTGGATAGAGTGTCATAACACTAGGTTCCCAGTTCCTGACGAGATACAGTGTGAAGATGAAAAAAAAACTGAAATGATATAACTATTTATAGTAGGAAAATATTTTGTAGGTTTTAGTCCACGTCTCGACATCATACGCTAACACGAATAGACAATGCATTGACGAAGTAATATACCCTGCCTTCGCGGACTGGAGGGACACCTTGGAAATTTGTGAAAAATTGGACAGTAACACTTTGAACGTTTTAACTCCTAAGTAAGTTAATTTTAATATACAATCAAAAATAATTAGTTTCTAGTGGTTTGTAATTTATAAAATCTAATATAATATAATGATCATATATTATAGGACTGCTCAATACGCTATGCGAATTCTGGAGATTCGGCGGAAAATGGGTAACGGAGGGTTTTAACACTAGGTTCCTTTCTATCTTTATGTTTGCGGGATACATCGTTAAGCTGATTTTTTGTAATAGTAAATTTAAATTTAAAACATAAATTAGCTATATCCCGCACACAGCAGAGTAGTTCCCTCTGGAACTTAGTGTTTAGACACTCCGTTCCCCAGTTTCCGCAAAGTTCTGGAGGCATTGAGTGGCGGAACTCAACGCCGCGCTTTGCCTCGACACCAGAGCGGAGAAATGAAAATATAAATGTAAATAAATATTTCATCTCCTCGAGTAGGGATCGAACACACAACCAGTCGATTTTACAGTCACACTTTGTGCCGCTGCGCCACGACTGGCCTCAATTTATAGTACTATCTTGTAACACCAATAGAGTCTATAATACATCTTCATATAGTTTATAGACATTATTTATTATAAACAAAAAGCTATCTCTCTAGCTTTAAATAATCTTCTACAGTCAACGTTAGACAATAAAAAATAGGTTAAAAGATTATTCATATCTCTCTTGCAGAAATATCTGGAAATTACACCTAAAACCTACTGATTGAATTTTGATTATACTGGAAAAGATTAAGTTACCTTAAAATCAGTTCAATAATATCAGTTTTATGTCAAAATGATCATCTAGATATATCGACTTTTACACACTTTTTCAAACAACGTATGTAACATTTATTATATTTTCCAAATTTTTCAGATATTTGGGAGAGTTACCCAACACATATGTATTCACGAAGCAGTTGGCCGAGCACGTTTTGTGGGAAGCGAAGGGGAAGCTTCCAATCATTATAATGAGGCCTTCTATAGGTATTGCTAAGTTAAGAAAAAAAAACAAGAACAATGGAGAAAAATAGAAAAAGGGCCAGTCGTGGCGCAGGGACACAAGTGTGTGACTGCAAATGCGACTGGTCGAGGGTTCGATCCTCAGTCAAGAAAGTAAAATATTTATTTAAATTCACATTTTCATTTCTTCACTCTGGTGTCGAGATAAAGCGCGGCGTTGAATTCAGCCACCCAACAATGCCTTCAGAATTCGGCGGAAAATGGGTAACGGAATGTCTTAACACTAGGTTCCCTTTGCGTAACCTGCTATGTGCGGGATACAGTGTGAAACTAATTGATTTTTTTAAGGCAGAAAATTTCAAGAAGTTTAATAAGTTAAATTGGTTATTGACATATCTTAAATATATATGAATATAATCGAGATCATCGTGGGATAGCAGTTAACGCGACTATTATGTGTTCGAAGTCTACTCGGTGGAATTAATTATTTAATTTCTCCGCTTTGATAAGAAAATGTTTTGAAGTCGGGCGGAAAGCGGAGTATAGAGTGTCTTGGCATTAAGTTCTCCCTGCCCCTGCTATAAGTAATAAAGCATTGAGCTACAAATTGTCATTTTTTTTTCAGTAATATCCAGTGTTAGTGAACCGTTGGTTGGATGGGTGGAGAATTTGAATGGACCAGTGGGTATGCTAGTGGCAAGTGGAAAAGGTAGGCTTAATTTAATATAGAGGATCGTGTTGCAGCGGTACAACATTTGACTACAAATGCGACGATCGCGGGTTCGATTCCCAATGGGGGAAACGAATTATTTTCATATAGTTGTTTTGGTTAGAAGATAAAGCGCGAGATTCATAACTCAAAATGCAAATGAGATTCATTACTCAAAATGCAAAGCAACTGAAGAGTCAGGATATTTCAATATTCTGATTGCCTACTAAACATCAGTTTAATAAATAAGATGTGAAATAAATCTGATTTATATATACTAGGAAGTTTTTTTTTTTAAGTTCACCCTATATCGCTCATATCGGTAAGTAAAGGGTATCTAGAAATGTTTCCTTCTATCTACCCTACTATATGAAAATGAAAATATTAAATAAGAAATTTCGCCGAGCGGGAATTGAACCCAATACCGTCGCGTTTACAGTCAAACTCTGTGCCACTTCGCCACCACGCCGTCCAGTGTTAAATATAAAACACTAATATAATCATATTTTTTTTTAGGTATTCTAAGAACATTATATACGGATCCGGATTTGGTATCAGACTACATTCCAGTGGATGTGGCTATAAAATCTTTTATTGCGGGAGCTTGGATAAGAGGTACTAAGAAGTAAGTTTTATAAAAAAAAAATAACTTCATATATTCCAATAGATTTCCTACATAAAAAGATAAGATAAGATATGAGGCCAGTCGTGGCGTGGGGGCTCAAGTGTGTAACTGTAAGCACAACTAGTTGTGGGTTCGATCCCCACTCGAGGAAACGAAATATTTATTTAAATTTATATTAACATTATTTCAAGCTTGACGTTGAGTACCAGTTGAGCCACTCAAGCAATGCCTCTTTAGTTCGACGAAAAGTGGGGAACGAAGTGTCTTAACACTAGATTCCCTACCTTGCTGTGTGCCGGATACAGCGTGATATTGATTAAAAAAAACCTAATGTCTAGACATTTTGTTCTGCAATTTCTCGCCGAATTTAGAGATATTGCACGCTGAGCGGCGGCTCTTAATGCCGCGCTTTGTTTACTATGCTTATTGCTTTGAAGAACCCTCGCGTTTGCAGGACACAGGTTTGTACAGATTCAAACGCTCGCCTCCACTACACCGGCATAGTATAATCATAAATAGATGTTAACCACATTAATAATTAAAATAATATCAATAATTAAATAATCAATTATCCGAATGGCCAAGAGTGGTGCAGCAAACC
This sequence comes from Heliconius telesiphe telesiphe, assembly GCA_018249795.1. Classification (NCBI taxonomy): domain Eukaryota; kingdom Metazoa; phylum Arthropoda; class Insecta; order Lepidoptera; family Nymphalidae; genus Heliconius; species Heliconius telesiphe. Next base: position 6,579 of record DWLH01000582.1, read on the forward strand.
ACACCACAGCCAATACTCCACGTAGATAATTATAAATAGGTCTTAACCATATTTATAATAAAAAAATAAAAAATAAAAATTAAATTCACGCTGTGCTTCACGCTGTATCCCGCACACTGCAGGGTGGGCAGAGGAAACCTAGTATTAAGACACTCCATTTCCCACTTTCCGATGAATTTTGAAAGCGTTTCGCGTGTTGAGTGGCGAAGCTCAACGCCGCGCTTCGACACCAGAGCGAAGAAATAGAAATATAAATTTAAATAAATATTTCATTTCCTCGAGTGGGGATCGAACCCACAACCTTCGCATTACAGTCACACCCCTTGGCCACGACGGCCTAAAATAATAAAAATAATAACTAATCAATCAAATATTTTATTATCCAAATAGTCGAGAATCCAAGACTGTCCATATAACGTCCGTGCGGCCTTTTATATGACGTTCACAAATAAGTTGTAGGGTAGAATGAGAAGGAACTGATGACGCTCCTAATAGTGACGTGATCGGTAGGTCGTATAGATAACTAACATGTTATTAATCTCCAAAAATACCCACAGATTAGAGCCCACTGACGACATAGAAGTGTACAATTGTTCGACCAGCCACATGAAGACGATGACCATAGGTGAAATAGTGGAGTATGGGAGGAACATGGTCGTACACGAGATACCTTTGGAAGGTATGCTCTGGTACGTCGGTGGTTCGTTGACAACTTCGAAGTTGGAGTATTATTTAAAAGTGAGTGTGAGCTTTGATTTGTATTTGTAGTAGTACGGCGTTGAGTTCCGCCATATAATTGGTTTGGTATAGAGATAAAAAAACGATTACAAAGTTATATAATTAATTTCATATGAGGCCAGTCGTGGCGCAGTGGCACTAGTATGTGACTGTAAACGCGTCTGGTTGTGGGTTCGATCCTTACTCGAGGAAATGAAATATTTAATATTTTCATAGTTCGCTCTAGTGTCTAGGCAAAGCGGGGCGTTGAGTTCCGCCAATCAACGCGCAATGCCTCCAGAATTCGGCGGAAATTGGGGGCGAAGTGTCTTAGCACTGGGTTCCCTCTGCCTACCCTGCTATGAACATGGGTTGGGATACATCGTGAAGCTGATTAATTACATATAAAATGAGTGCTACATACTCAAATTTAGCTTTAAAATTTTTTATATTTCGTTCTCAAAACATTGCGAGTTGAGTGGCGGAACTAAACGCGGCGATTTGACTTGTTACCAGAGCAAGGAAATGAAAATATTAAATATTTAATTTTCTCGAATGGAAATCGAACTTATACCTCTCGCGGTTATAGTCGCACGCTTGTGCCCCAGCGCCATGATGACCTCAGCGTGTATAAATATTTTCTTTTATCACTTTTCAGGTAATATTCTTGCATTTGCTGCCAGCAATTTTTGTTGATTTCATTTTATGGTTATCCGGTAGAAAGCCAATGTAAGTATTTTAGTTTGTGTAAGCTTTTTATTTTATATTTTTTTAGCTTCACGCTGTTTGCTCCAAGTAGCGGAGTAGGTTGTGGGAACCTAGTGTAGGTGTGCTACCCAGGCACAGCCCAATTTTCAAGACATTGTTGAAAATTAGTCTGTGCCCAAAGACGTGTTGAGTGGTGGAGCTCAACGCCGCGCTTTGTTATTTTACTAGAGCGAGGAAATGAAAATAATTTACTGCCATGAGTCACTGCCATCGCGCTTACATTCGGTTGCTGCACCCGTTATGTAGACGGTTGCGCAGATTTGAAAAAATCTAATCAACTACACGCTGTATCCTGCACACAGCAGGGTAGGCAGATGGAACCTAGTGTTAAGACGCTCCGTTCCCCACTTTCCACTGGATTCTGGAGACTTTGCGTGTTATGTAGCTGAAATATAAGCCCGACACCAGAGCGAAGAAATGAAAATATAAATTTAAATAAATATTTCATTTCCTGGAGTGGGCATCGTACCCACAACCAATCACGTTTATAATCAAAATTTCTGCCCCTGCGCCACGGCTGGCCTCTAAGCAGCGCAGAACTTCTGCCCAGATTTGTATTTACGTTTTTTCTTACTTCTCAATATTTTCTTAGCGAGTGAACAATGTCCAAAACTTAAAAAAATCTAACTTCAAGCGATGGCACGTCGACCGTACTGTACTATCTTAACACAATAATAAATTACAGGCTAGTCAAACTACAACGACGCATATATTCAGCTAACCTTGCTCTACACTATTATGTGACACAGCAATGGACATTCAAAAATAACAATTTTCTAAAATTACGATCGAAAATTAAGAGTAACGACAAAAAAGACTTTTTCTACGAAATGGAGACTATAAATCAAACTGAATACTTCAAAAACGGGTGTATAGGTGGGAAGGAATATATATTGAAAGAAAAAATAGAGAATTTGCCCAAAGCTAAGGCACATTTGAAAAGGTAATTTTTAGATTATTTAAAACAAAAATTGCTTCACGCTGTATGATATATCCCTCATATAATAAATAAACAGAGGGATCCATCCTATCCAATTTTTGAGATATTATGATAAATGGCGGAACTCAATACCTTGCTATGTCTTGTTATATTGTACATAAAAATATTATTAAGTTATTAAAATTAAAAAATATATATTCTAGATATTATTGGGTGCTTTAAATAAAAAACAAAAAAAAAAAAAATTTTTTTGTCCGACTGCAGCGAAGCCCAAAAGGAGGATTATGTTTTCTAGCACGTAAGGGACATCCTTATACCCTTGGAAACTTTTCTTCAATCCCACACAACTTCGGTTTTAATTAACTTGAAGTATTGATTTTTTATATATCATATCTTTATATTAATATTAATAAACAGTTATACATAGAAATACTAAAAGATATCTTTTTGACTTTGTGATTTTGTCCCAAGGTGTTGTACTTTGGGAAAGGACAGTGATAAAATATGTTTATTTGAGAACTTTGTTTTTCCGTTTTGTTTTACACCATCGTTGTACTAGCCTATAACCCTTTAACCCTATAGCTTTTATGACCTTATCCATATTGGGCTTAGGTCTAGTTACTCCCTTCTTACTTCGTGGCATCTAAATCAACAAAAATTTCCGCGCCGACATTTTCGGATACGATCGAGATATTGGACACAAAAGACCACGAGGTTCGTTTGTGGCACTTATAGCGCCAAATTTGAAGTAAATCTATCACTGTCACTAGGTACAGGGTGTCCTAAGGTACACGGATCTCCCCTATATATGTATGTTTGTAAGTTCCTTTGTTCCCTTGTTAAGCCTGAGAACCGTGTTTGATAAATAATACGTCGTCGAAATTTACTTGTTGTATTTTATTTTAAACACCCAATAGAACTATAAGGTCTTTATAGTTACTCATTCTTCATAAGTCACCTGCATTTAGTAATATAGATATTACTTATCATATAAAGTGAAGTTAGGAAACTTATAAATTATTCATCACAAAATACATAAATATACAAAAACTTAATTTTTATATAAAATAAGACGAAACTCAACGCGGTTCTTTGTTTAATATACATAGGGAAATGTATACATTATAAATATGCATACATTTCGTCGTGGTATTTGAACTGTAGTCGTTGCAGTGCTGAAACAATGCTAGTAGAGTTTAATATCCAGTCAGGGTCGAATTTATTTTTATTTTTATTGTATTTTATTCATATTGAGAAACAAACGGCGCTTATAATATGAACATTTTATACATAAATAGATTACATAGGCAAATAAAGTAGAGTTCCGTACTTCAAAAGAAAAATGGAACCTTTAGAGAATCACTTTATTATCTATCAGTCTGTCTGTCTCTTTATCTGTCTGTCCGTCCATTTATCAAGACCATTTTTCTCAAGAGCGAGGAGAACTAATAAGCTGAAATTATTAAATATCTGGGTGTATAGTCCCATAGAGCAAAGAAAATTAAGCTTCAAATTCAAAGTGATCAAACGTTACGATAGTTATAAAGTTGGTACGGAACCCTCGGTGGGTGAGTGACACTCGTACCTCACAGATTTATTAAACATTTCTTAATATTTAAATTGTTTATTTTCTTACAGAATGGAGATTTTGGATAGATTGGTGCGAATATCAATACAAGGCTATCTCATTTGGTTTGTTCTAAGCACCGATTATTTCATGGGTTTACTAGATTGGTTGTACAATTTGCTATTTTGATGTTACTAATAAATATATTGTTTGTTATTCTGTTTTTATTTTGGCTTTCCTTCTTCTTTATTTTATGATGTTTTTTGAAGAATAGACAAATTTATATTCATTTATTAAGTATGTAAAGCCGAGCCTTTATCTCAGAAATGCTTGAAGATTTCAATTTGAAATTCAAAGCATATACTCAAATCTAAGGCCCAATGATTTCCTGAAAAAAAAAAAAATTCTACATTTATTTAAAAAAAAAAGATATGGTATACATATCTCAGAAACGCGATCTTTTTACAAAAAAAGAGCAGCTTCTCTATTTGACGCCTATATTTTTATTATTGTAACGCAAGTATAAATTTTACCAAATAATTAGATTTTTATTGGATAGAGTATATTCCAAAAGTAAATCTATATTTTTAGCTCCAAGTTTTATCTCTAGTGGGGTAGCCAGACAGAACGGATCGCCAAGCGCTACGATCTCTGCATACCTCTCTCTCGTCGTCCACTGTCATCAAATCGTCCTTACATACAAGCGTTCGGGTGTTCCTTATATTTTTGACCTGAACTTAGGATAAGGATAAATCTGGAATATGGTAAAAGAAATTCAGCCCACGTAGTTGGTATAGAATGACAATAGTACAAAAAACAAAAAGAGTTTTACGAAAAAGACAATAAACTGACAAAAAAGTGAAAAGCTAAAAATAAAACATTTTAAATACTAAACTTTATAAGTATTTTTTTAAAGTAATGTAATATATAAATAAAAAACTAGATCATTTCGAGTCGACACCAAGCAATCAGTGATCAACAATTATTAAATGACCTTTAATTGAAAGGACGACGACATCGATGGATTTTTTTAGGTTATTGTTTACGTTATACCTCCGTATTTGTGTCACGGATAAGCATAGGATTACCAAATTTCAATTCCACTAGTTTCGGAGCAAATTGGCTGTGACAGACGGACGGATATGTGACATATCAAGAGCATTTAAAAAAAATCAAATCATATTCACGTTGTATCCCTCATACAGCAGGGTATGCAGACGGAACGTAGTGTTATAACACTTCATTTCCCAATTTTTGCCGAATTTTTCGTAGCATACGTATAGATTAGCGGAACTCAACGCCAGGCTTTTGCCTTGGTGCCAGAGCGAAGAAACGGAAATATTAAGAAGTAATAATCCCTTCCGAATTCCGGAGATCGAAACTACAACCATCAATGCAGTGGTTGTGGTTTCGATCACACCCTTGTGCCCCTGCGCCACCACGGTCTCTCTTACAGAGACCTCTTGTTATCAAGAGGAACATTTCATTTTTGTTTTTACATATGAAACAGTAAAAATAAATATGTATTTAGCTAGCGTCCTACGAATGGCTTTACCCTTTTAAACTTATTGTTATATTGTAGTCAAATTATACAAAATCTTTACATAAATTGTAGCATGATAATTTGTGTTTGACATATGACACATTCTAGGTGCCCGAGGTAACTCAGAGTGCGTATGACATGCCGTTTTCATTCATAGATATATAATTTATGAATGAAAACGGGAACTCAAGATCTATCTTGCTGAGTGACTTATAAGTACGCGAGCGTTACATAATAACGACCAATGCCATGTTATATTATATAAAGCCTTCTTCGATGAAAGAACAATCCAAAAAAATCATTTTGAACTAGTAATTTCCAAGATTAGGGCGTTCAACCAAACAAATTCATCTTTATAATATGAAAAATGTATATATTTTATAGCGGGATACATCCGCACATGGCAGGGTGGGTAGGCAGAGAGAATCTAAAAATCTAATTTTAAGACAATCTATTTCCATTAAGAAACTTACATTCTCCTTTTTCCGCCGAATGCTCGAGACATTGTTGTTGAGTGGGGGAACTCATCGCCGCACTTTACCTCGTTACCAGAGGAAACAAAATATTACATTTAAAAATAAATGTAAGTGTGAAGATACCTTTATTGAATAAATTTATTTTAAATACAATTCACTCATAAATAAAATTACTTAGTTTGTGGTTCGATTCGGTAAGGAACTATTGTGTTGTTATTTTGCCGTTGTAAGCTATTTATAAATATTTTGACATAATGTTAAATAATCCCATTGTACTGTATTTGGACAGCGTGTGACTGTAACTGCGATAGTTGTGGGTTCGATATCAACTCGAAGGGTGAATTTATATAATATTTCCGTTTTAGCAAGATAGAGCGAAGCCATGAGTTATGCCAACCAATAAGCAGTAGCTTAAATTTCCACGAATAGTGGAGCGCAGCGGAGTGCGTTATCTTTCTACTCTGCTATAAACAAAAAAGCAAAGAGCAAAATAAAGGAAAATGGCAGACATTTTAGTTTTTTTAGATCATTGTTTCTGAAAACTTTTTAGTCAAACCCGAATATACTATGTCTTAGTTGGCTCATACCATTTTTAAGCGGCTGGTTGTAATCAATATAAATCTTTGTTTCAGAAGCAATCATGACATTCCTAGAGGATCGGGACTTCGACGATGTGCCCACCATACCAGAATATTATAGAGGAAAGACGATTTTCTTGACTGGTGGTTCAGGTATTTCTTTTTTTCTTTTTCATTTTTTTTTATGGAAAAGGACAAGGCAAATGAGCGTTCGGGTCACCTGATGGTAGGTGATCACCGCCGCCAATGACCCCGTGCAACACCAGAGGAGCTACAGGTGCGTTGCCGGCCTTTAAGCCGGAGCCGGGCATTACCTGATGCGATACGCAGTGTCATAAAGTCACTACTTAACGCCGGTTTTAAATTCCGGGGGTGGTAATGATCCGGTCGAGTCTGCCCATGCGTGTTGCCATTGCTGGCGTCATGACTCTACCACACGTATTTTAGTCACCTATTACGACACCACCAGTACCAGGATGATCCTATTCTATATCTGGGATCACACGGCAAGCTTTATAGACTGTATTTCAAAAGCAGCATTAGAAGCATCATTTCGATTTCGATTAGGAAGAGAGAGGAGTTTGAACAATGGAGGTGAATATTAACGCACTTTTATAGGGGACCCTTCAACCTACACTTGTATTGACAGTCCCAAGCACTTCTCTGAGTTCCTCTTCTTGCAATGATATCTCTCTCAACGATACCTTCACAATGATTCCATGCAATGTAAAAAAAAAACCTAAATTATTGTTTTATCATCTTTCTGAATATTTATTTAGAGACACGATAAAACAACCAATACATTTGCCTATAATATCCGCTTGTTATTTCATCTAATTATGCATATATTTATTTATTCTTAATATAAATAAATTCACTTTTATTGGTCACAAACAATAAAATCTTTAAATTGTGCGATTTTTACACATTTTAACCAAAACTCTTATACATCATTCATCGCATATATATTTAGAGTTAACATTATTTAGAAAAGTTATAGGATGTTTCGAATAGTCGTAGTAACAGTAACTTGTAGCAGTCCGTGTTCCCACGTAGTGGTAGACTAAAGCGGTATTCGTCTGTCACATGACATGATTATTACATCAAGCTACCGCTAACGTATAAATTTATTGTATAAATTTCTTGGTCACCTCGCGTACGTCCCTGGATTCTTGCAGAATGAGCTGACTGTATCTTGCTACCTGATGTGGCGGGTGTGTGATTGCAACGTTTTTGGGATTCCAAGGGTCCCAGGTACAAAAATGTGTAATATTTCAATGGAAAAGTGTGGATGGAATGGATGGAAAAGTGAGTGGTAAGAGAGATAGGGGGAGACCTCGGTTGACCTTCGAAAACACATATCAAAGGCGAAAGAGGTATGTAGAGACCGTAGCGTTTGGCGCTCCGTTCTCTCTGACTACCCCGCTAAGGATAAAGCGTGAAGCTAAGTTAAGTTTAAAAAATCTCTTCCAGGCAACCCTTACCATTAAAAAGATCAAAGAATGTATGGATATTGGCTGGTGTACAAATGATATAATATGTTATTCTAATATGATATACCTACATAACAATAAATACATTCTATATATTACAAACTAATTTACATAGATACCTATATAAAATAAAATAATATAAAATACATACATCTATTGATAAATAAATATATAATTCAATAAACTTACATAGATAAATATACAATTACAGACATACATACTTTATAACGATAAGAAATAGCTTCTAACTTGACGCTTAAAAATGTGAACAGATTTGGATTGGCGCAGCTCGCGTGGGAGTGTATTCCAAAGAACCGCAGCTTTAACAGAAAAAGAATCACCATAGGCTTGTGTGCGGCTGAGTGGCAATTCTAATTTATTGTCGTCCTGGGATCTGAGGTTAAGAGATTGGTTGGATCCAAGGAAAGTGAACTTAGTTTTAAGATAATTTGTAGTGTAAGGATGGAAGAGGACAGTGTAAAGGAGCGTGAGGATATGAAGATTACGTCGCTGCCTGATAGTAAGCCATTTAAGTTGGAGCCTATATTCGGTAATGTGGTCGTATTTTTTAAGCTCAAATATGAATCGAATGGCCATATTTTGTAGGCGATCCAACTTGTTGAGGAGAGTTTGTGGTAGGTCACAGTAGCATGCGTCGGCGTAATCAAGTAGCGGGAGAAGAAGAGTTTGGGCAAGGGATATTTTAGTTTTAGTGGAAGGAGATTTTTCCAACGTCTCAGACGACAGATCACAGCGACGAATTTTTTACTTACCTCAGATATATGGGGTACCCAAGAAAGGGCCATAGAGAGCCAAAGAGAGCTACTTGTGATTTAGCAGCATTTATTGACAAACCAAAAGATTTGCTCCATGAGCTAACGCTAAGGAGATTGGAGTTAAGGTTAGCAATAGCACTATGGAGACTATCGATGGGTGCTGTAACATAAATTTGTAGAGTAAGGGATTTAATAATGGAGTTAATGAAAATGGAGAAGAGAAGAGGTGAGGGAATGCCGCCTTGAGGAACACCAGCTCGAAGATCGAAAAAGGAAGAAAGTGTTTTATTTGCTCGAATACACTGCACGCGGCCACATTTATACGAGCGTAACTACTCGATAGCAATAGGAGAAAGATTTAAAGATCTCAAAATAGCAATAAGTATATCGTGGTCTACAGTGTTAAATGCATTAGAGAAATCTAATAGAGCGATAACACTTAATTGCTGATTATCGATACCATATCTAATGTCATCGCAATCTTAATAAGTGCAGTAGTCGCTGTGTAGTGCAGCAGAAGTGCAGTATGTGCTGTGTTCCAGGCGGAATCCGGATTGAAAAGGACTGAGAAACTGGTGCTTAGAGAGGTGTAATGAAAGTTTACAGTAAACCACACGTTCAATTACTTTTGAGAGAAAAGGGAGAATTGAAATAGGTCGATAGTGAGAAAAGGAGGAAGGATTCGTAATTTTAGGAATAGGCAAAACATGAACGATGCGCCAAATGCTAGGAAAAGAACCAGAGGAAAGAGAAAAATTAATAATATAACTAAGTACCGTTAGAGTTAGATCGAGAGACAAGCATATCATTCTGCGGCTAACACCATCACAACCGATCGCTTCAGAAGTCACTGCAGCGATATGTTTCCTAATATCCTTACAAGATACAGGTGTAAAATTAAAAGATTCAACATTTTTATTCGAGGTGGATAAAAGAGAATTGATGGTGTCAGATTTCGTTACGTGATCTAATAATGGGACACTACTAAGAAATGTGTTCAGGGCCTCTATATCAACGTCACTTGCAATAGTGGCGGTATGGCGATCGCGACCAATACCCATAGAATTTAAGAACTTCCAAGCTTTAGCACAGGGAAAGAACTTCCAAGCTTTAACGCAGTTAAGGGAAGTATATAAATAATTAAGCTGGGTTGTTCAACAAAGTCTATTGCATTTATTTCGTAGATGTTTATATTTAGATAAGTTTTGAGGAGTAGGACTAAGTTTGTATTTAGATTTCGCTCTGTTTCGCTTCGCTATTGCAGTTCTTATATCAATAGTCAGCCAAGGAGCGGGAAGATGTTTAAGTTTAATTGGCCGAAGTAGAGCATGCTTATCAAATAGATCGATCAGAATGGAGTTAAAAATATTAACTTTATCATCAATAGTGTCAGCGTTAAGAACAGCATCCCAATCAATTAACCTAAGGCCTGACATGAAACTATCATTTTTAAAAATTTTAAAGCTACGTCGCATTACGATTGTAGGTTTGATTTTAGACGGACGAATCTTATATGATAAATACAGTAATTCATGGTACAAGAAAGCTTCAGCGGATATTTGTCCATGAGCACTAACGTAATCAAGTGACGATACTAAGGAAAGGTCGAGTAAAGATGGTAAACAGTCTGGAAAAAAGTATGTCGCATTCTTAATGTTAAGTGTATTTAGGTTACAGCACTTAATAATGTCCACCAGTCGTTTGCTTCGAGAATCATTTTTTATCAAACAGGTGTTAAAGTCCCCCATTATAATTGTGTGATCTGAGTGAGGTATATGACTCTCCAGCAAGGATTCAAAACTTGAAAAATAATCTATGCGCATCGAGGGACTATAGAACACTCCGAGTAACAACTTCAAAGAACCAAACAATAGTTCGATGAATAAGTACTCAGTGGATTCCGAGTATACTGCTGGTGATTTAGTGAGGATATTAAATGGAATATGGCTACGTAGGTACCCCTACCCCTCCACCACCCTTAAAAATTCTATCGTTCCTAATTAAGTGGAAGCCTGGCAAAGTATATGATGTAGAGGGAAGACAAAGCTTGAGAAAGGTTTCTGAGACCAAGATTGCGTGAATATCTTTTGTCTCAAACGTGCTAAGAAGGTCAGGATAGTGGGCAGGGATGCTTTGAGCGTATTTAATATGTATTACGTTAAGATTTTTAGAAGGTTGAAAGGGTGAAAAGGTAGATTCAAGAAAGGAATTCAGGGGGATAGAGGAACTTTGAAAACTGTCGGCCGGTGAATCGGAAGTAAATGGATAAAAAAGGTTTCCGTCATCAGATTCAAAACTGTCGCTATTCATAACTACTAAAAGTATATTATAATAGTAATAATAATATGTATATAAATATATATATCTATATATAAAAATATATAAAAAAAATATGTATATAATAAAAAAAAGAATCTATTATTTATACACCCACCAGCACAGCATAAAAACGGTTTGCCAAAAAAAAAAAGTAAGATGACAAAAACAAAATAAAAAAACAAAAAACATGAGTTAGATTAACAAATAACAAACAAAAACACCACATTACATTGCATTACTTACTTTTAATACTCACACTCACACTCTGTTTTCCATTTTTTGATAATGATAGAAACGTTGAGTGTTGAGTTGCGTGGCTAACTTAACCCCGTAATATAATTATTTAATGGCAAATGTTTGTTACCCTGAAGGTAAGAAGACACCAGAGCGAGGAAATGAAAATATTAAATATTTCATTTTCCTCAAGTGGGAATAGAATGCATAACCGGCGTTTGCAGCCGCACGAACGCATACCACCTATATCATGCCTATATCCAAGTAATGTCAGAATATATCAATGCCACTATAACTTTAAATTTTTATTGGTTTCACTTATAAAGGTTATGGACAACAGTTTTCGTTCAAAATAATTTAAATATAAATATACTACAATGCCGGTCATAGTAGGGGTCAAATATACAATTTTATGATAATATAAAGCTTCAATCTAAAATCGAGTAAAATTACTTTTATTAATATGTATGTAATTTTGAGGCTACGTGCAACTGTAACCGCAACAGGTTGTGGATTCGATTCCTACTCGAAGAAATTAAATACATATAATATTTAACGAGGCAAAGTGCGGCGTTGCGTTTTG
>DWLH01000583.1:0-18562 GCA_018249795.1 Heliconius telesiphe telesiphe
GTTCTGCCACTCAACACGCAATGCCTCCAAAAATTCGGCAGAAAGTGGGGAACGGAGTGTCTTAACACTAGGTTCCCTCTGCCTACCCTGCTGTGTGCGGGATACAGCGTGAAGCTAATTTATTTTTATTTTATTTATTACACTAATCCGGTCGGTTAAAACGGTCTCAGTTTTTCTGATATATCTTTCATGTACAGACACCGACCAGTTACGATTTTATTATATGTATAGATTTAATTAAAGTTTTACTTAAAGCGTAATTGACCGCACGAGTACTTACCAATATAACGAAATACCGCTCTTGTTGTTGAAATACCGCTCTTGTCTTGATGTTGAACGTTTCAACGGTTAATATATTTGCTGAATAGTGTGTCGGACCTTTTTGGTGAACTATTCATAGGTAAATAAGTATACTGTTTGATTTAAATATCTTTCAGAGGATTTCGATAAACGAGTGAACTTGGCACTAAATAGGTATCTATTTATATTTATTCAAATGTAAATAAAAAGTATATAAACTATTTATTACAATTAACAAACTAATTGGATGTTACAATGAAATAAAAATATATGATTATTTTTCAAAAAATTGTATGTAAGCAATCTGTACTCAACATATTGCCTAATTGGCAGCCTGTATGTGTCGAGTGGTTCGTATCGAGTTTCGTGTGAAAATTCTCTTCAGTGACATATGAATAATTTTTTAAAATACAAAGAATAAATTTTCATTTTTTTTTTTTTCGCTTCACGCTGTAACCCGCATGTAGCGTGGTAGGCAGAAGGAGTCTTATGTTAAGACATTCCGCTCCCACTTCAAATTCTGGAGGCATTGCCTGTTGAGTGGCGGGAATAAAAATATTAAATATTTCATTTTCTCGAGTGGAAATCGAACCCACCTCGACCTGTCACGTATATAGTCAGATGCTTGTACCCCTGCGCTTGCTTAGCTGGCTTATTCCTTATAAAATAATCTTCTAAAATTGCATGTATAATAGTAAAAACAATACAAAGTCATCACGTCTTTATTCGTTCCCATAGTTATAAACTTTATTAACCACACTTCGTCATGGTATATTAGAAAGGGACTAGTAATACATATAACTTGAATGTATTTAGTTGAAACCGACATATAATTAAATTATATATTTTTAATTGATTATAGACTTAATCAATTAAAGATACAAAGTTTGAATATGAAAAGAAATATCTTTCGCATTTATAATATTATGCCAGATTGAAGTTTGCATCTCTGTGGATATTCTTGATCTTCTCCTGTCGTACGAGTTTCTATATTTGTATTGAATGTCGATATGATGAATTGATATGGTAATTACAAGTCATGTGGAGTGCTACCAATATATTTTGACAAGTAATTCATATTGCTTTTTAATACAACATCTTAAAATTTCACCTATGTTTTGCAGGTGATTTGTTGTTTAACATAAACGCGGATATCATAATACTAATACCGATTGCCTTCAAACTTAATAACATAGAGTTAAGACACTCCGTTCCCCACATACTACAGAATTATCCGAGGCATTGCGTGTTGAGTGGCGAAACTCAACTTTTAAGAAATGGAAATATTAACCTATAGTTATAATAAAATTGTAACGAATCGATCTGTACATGAAAAGTATATAAGAAAAAATGTTATTGTGGGCCTTTGTCTGATTATCTGTATGTCTCTTTGTCTGTACGTTTGTTCACGCTAATCTCAAAACGGCTTAACCGATTTAAGCAGTTTTCAATATTGGATTGGATTGTTTGTTTTATTTCACTCAGTTCACAAATGAAAAAAATATGTCAATAAAAAGAGTTGCATGCGACAATATGGCTACAAAATAATTGTTTTATTAAATTGGCTAAAACTTTACCTATCAATGTATGGATATTGTAATAATAATAACAGGAAGTAATTGAGAAAATAACGAATTGTATTGTACAAATGGGCGAAGCCACGCGGGGGCACTAGTAAATAATAATACATTACCTCGAGTGGGGACCGAACCCTCAACCGTCGCGTTACAGTCACACCCTCGTGCCCCTGCGCCACGACGGCCTTCAAACTTTATGGTATAAAAACGATAAAAAAAATAATTTACGCCTTGTTGTTATTTGAAAACTCTTGGAATAGCTTACTTTATTATAAATTCCAAAAATACACCACATTCTTAAGAGTTAATAGATTTTTTTTAAGGTATATTCTGCTTAAACAACGAGGGCTTAATATACACCAGTATATGCTGTTGATTTACATTTAAATAGACGTCACTTCACGGCACCAGCACGTTACAATGTCTTTTGGCAGTTGCTTCTATTTATATAATAACTTGAAGGCATTTGGACCATTATTTAGCAGCTTAAGGTTGGCTAACACCCAGAAGTGATTATGACTCCCTCCGTATTATTTAATTTTTGATTTTGTTTAGGCTTCACGCAATAGAAGGATGGGCAGAGGGAACTTGGGAAGTTAGGTTGATAGAACGGAGTGCTCTAATACTCCTAGTATCCGTTCTCATTATGACACTAGCGTTGCCCACTTCATATTATTATTCTGCATAGCGTTTTAAAAAGAACATTGAAGGCCAAGTATCTAATATGAGAATGAGAAGGCCTATCATCTCGAGATGTAGTCTTAAAAAAAGGCAACATATGAATATGAATATTCATATGTTGCCTTTTAATATAACATATGAATATTCCGAATTGAAATATTTGTCATTTTTATAACTTTAATATATTTATTTAATGATATGAAGAATATAATATTTAATATCTTCGAGGTTTAAAATATACAAAACGTAATGTTTATTTTACAGTTAAATTAAATTACATTAGCTAAATTTATGCTGCTTAGCGCTACAGAGTTAAGTAATATAAATATATTAATTAATTATATCTTCATACATCTTGAGGCCAGTCGTGACGCAGGGGCACAAAGTGTGACTGTAAAACCGACTGGTTGTGGGTTCGATCACCACTCGAGCAAATGATATATTTATTTAAATTTAAATGATATATTTATTTAAATTTATATATTATTTAAATTTATATATTATTTATATATATTATATTTATATATATTTATATAATTTCTTCGCTCTGTTGTCGAGGCAAAAAGCGCAGCGTTGAGTTCCGCCATTCAGCACGCAATGCCTTCAGAATTCGGCGGAAAGTGAGGAACGGACTGTAGACGGACCTACACTAATATAGAATATTTCGAAGAACAACGAGTTAAAATAAAACTCTTATCAATAAGATATATGAGTATCTTGGGATGGACATAGGTTACTTTATTTTATTAATTTGCGCTACCCAAAGATAATTACTAAAAATTATCGTCTGGCAATAGAGAATGCTATTTATTAAATATTTTTAACATTTTTAAAGTGTTAATCTTATAGGTGACTATTGATTGATTATAAGGTGACTATTATATTTATTTTTAACATTTTCAAAGTGTTAATCAACACTTAGGAAAGAAAAATACTTTTTTAGTCGAAAATTTGAACCAGCGGGACTCGAACCCTCGCCTCCTGGAAACCGACCAGGCGCTCTGTCCACTAAGCCATACGTTCTCATCAAGCTACGTCAAAATTTTTATACGCTTGTTACAACTTATTTATATTTGTAAAAATCTGTTTGTTGAGATTGTTAGCATCTCTGTAGGGAGATTTTTACAAATTTCCAATGATAAATACTAAGAATTATCGTTTGACAAGAGAGAATGCTATTTATTAAATATTTTTACCTGCTTTTTACCGACCAGGTCGGTTTTCAGGAGGCGCGGTTTCGAGTCCCGCTACGTTCAAATTTTTATACGTTTTCTAAATAAGTATTTTTCTTTTCTAAGTGTGGATTAACATTTTGAAAACGTTAAAAATAAATATAATAGTCACCTTTATTTAGCATTTCATCTACATTAAAATTATATTTTACTGTACGTCATTCTAATAAATACTTAAAGAGATATCACTGATTCAAAATGAATTAGCCGACGAGCCGCACACAATAATGATATATAGCACATAATATGTCTATCTCTTAAGGACAACCATTTTGGTGTTTAAAATAAAGAAGGGATATTTGCTATTTTCAACAGTACAGTTCAACAGTTATTCCTTATTCGATTAAATATGTTAGATACATTGCGGGCTTTATACAGATTAATCAATTTATCACAGAAATGGATATTATAGAAGATATCAAAGTTTTAAAATGAACGGTTATGCACTGCGTACATGTTTAAAGTTCCAAAAAATCATGTATTGTAACGAACATAGTGTTATATATTCCTTTAAAAAAAATTAATGAACAGCGACAGCATATATTTTCGTTTAGGAATATTTATGTTCTTTAATAATAATACTCTTTATTGTACATCCATAAAGAAAATAACAATAAAATAGGAAACAGAAATAAAAATAGTAATGTACAAGAGGGTTTTTACTGTATTATTATAGTATAGATTATAGATTAGTATAGATTTCGTGTTACTTTTAATTTTAATACTTTTAAATATTTATTTTACGTTGATAATATTAATTATATCGCTGATTTTATTTAGCTTTTTTTATTAATATTTTTCTTTGGTTACTTATTATTTTTGTTCATTTTAATTAATTACGTATTTTTTCTAACAATAAGAAATTTCTCTACTTATTATGATTTTTCGGCTTATTTTGATTATTTAGGCTTATATTTTTTTACCAATCCTATTGAAAACTGAAAATAATTTCATAAATATATTAAAAAAATATTCGTATAGTTCAAGCGGGCGAAGCCGCGTCCGGATCCGCTAGTACTTAAATATTTTTTAAAGCTCAACAGAAATCGCAGGCAATTTGACAAAGACATATCCATCCATCAACAGCGGAGCCGTCAACCGCAAAGTTTGTCGGATGCGCGATATGATTTGGTGATGGAAATATTTCCACTCGGTAAAAGCAAGTGACATCGATTCGGTTATAGCGTGCTGCCATTAGTCTACAAGTGCGCTTCCTTTGTAGAGCAACGTGACAAACGATCTGATTATGTTATGGAAGAGGACATGTTGAAGTATTTATATATATGCTTATTTATAATGGACAACAGTATAGCACGGGCAGAGGCGTGCGGCTATAGACGCGACTGGTTGTGGGTTCGATTGCCAATCGAGCAAATGAATTATTTAATATTTTTAGTTGGTCGCTCTGGTATGGAGGCAAAGCATGGGGTTGAGTTTCACCACTCAACACGCAGTGCCGCCAGATTTCAGCGGAAAGTAAAGAACGGAAGTGTCTTAATGGGAACGGAGTGTCTTAATACAAAGTTCCCAGATTCAACCTACCTACTGCTGTATAATGATCGTATGGAAAATTATGTAAGTATAGCACTGAAGTGATCTGAACGCGATGTGCCTAAGTACTATTTCAATATTTTTTGGGACAAGTATCATCTATTTCGTTGAAATATTCTAACTCGAGTACAATAATTCTATATCAACATTTTGTGTGATAGAAGTTAAAAGAGTGTTGTTGACATTTTCTGACATATGAAGGTAAAAAAGAAAAGGTTTTTTAAATAAAAAGAATTATTATATTTCGTACTTTAAAACAAGATTCCAATTTCATAATATTACACCTACGTTAAATTATACTTTGACGTCATTTTCCCGTTGCTTCGAACTTTTGGTTATAGAAAGAGATGTTTTAAAGGCAGTGTTGTGTACCCAATAACAGTAATTGTATATCGAAAAGAAATATCGACTTTGACATATCTCACATACTTCCTTACGAAAACAGAATACCAAATTTCACGAGAAATGAAGGGAAGTTTTTCATAATATTGATAGAATATATACAACATGTTGATATAAAATGTATTCCATGATTCAAATTTATTTTGTTTTCTGAATAATAAACATGCGACACACGAAAAATAATCGCGCTGTTTTTTTTATGTTATGTTGGTAGGATTTTACAAGCTCGTATTTATATTGAAATAAATTGAAATTTGCAAAGAGACTAGATATTATGAAATATGACTAGATATTATGAGAAATTTATGAAATAGACAAACAGTGGCGTTAAATTACGCCACTCAACAAGTAATGCCTCGAAAGGTAGGCGAAAGGTGGGATCAGAACCTCTTAGCCCTAGGTTCCCCCCGGCTCCCTTGCAATATGTCAAGCCTCTAATTAATATACAGTATGAAAAGGTAAAAAAATATATTTAAATATTGTTGAGCATACTTACTCACATGGGACCGCAGAATTTATATTCCAATTTATAAAATTACCTTTTACCATTAAGCAATTATATATTATATTTTTACTTTTCTAACTTTCATAGTTTAACCATTTATTAAAATATTTAATATTCATCAGCTTAGTAATTTTATCTTTATTAATCTGATATTACAAACATAAATACGAGATCTGTGTGGTTTTTATAAAAAAGCACTGGTAATTTTCTTATACTATCTGCTAATTAAACTTCTTTAGACTTAAAATGTATTGAAAAGTGTGATTCATATTACATTTTGTTATCAATGAATTAATCAGAAGTGGGTATTGCAATTTAGATTTCTCTATCCTTTTTTCTGTTTAATGCATCATCATACACATCATATTAATCCCCACAATATATTAAGATGAGCTTTGATTTTTTCTTGCAACAGTTACATTTAGGCTAGAAGAGAAATGTACATAACTTTTGTTTTGATTGAAATTAAATTAGAACTCGCAATTATTGACTCTGGTCAGATTAAAAACGCCTGCGTAGTAATAGTTTCATTAAAAGAAAAAAAAACTATATGTCTTCTATAATGGTGATAAATACAATTTTAGTTATGTTTATTCTCTTTAAGCAAATAAATAGGAGTTACCGACTTATCTTTATCGTGACTACTAATAGCCTAATCAAATTATGTTGTGGGCATCCCTAATATTGAAAAAGGCTTCAACTCATTTAGCTTGTAAACGCTTCAAGGCTTAACTTTTATATAACACATTTTCAGTTACTATGTAAACAATTACATACAAATGTAGAGTATTTTTTTTATCATCACGCCGTATCCTGTACATAGCAGGGAAGAAGAGGAAACTTGTAATAGACTTGAATATTAATAAATAATAACAAAACAATTTGTTTTATACTATGTAATAATTAATTTAAGTTGATATCTAGTTCTTATTAAAATCAACTATTGTCAAGGGTAAAATCTAAAACTAAATTAATTTTCAGTTTTTTAGCATTCCGCCCGAAATTCTAGACATTGCATGTTTAGTGGCGTAACTGAACACCGCATTTTATTTCCCAAGAGTGGGAGAATTAAATTATTTATTCCTCTCTAGAGCTCTACATTAGTCGTTCCCGAACTTTGAGTTTTACGTATATGTCAATAAAATATGTTTGTTTATCACGAATAACTTTTGCTAATGTGCTATTTCCTGATTTCTAATTCCAATTGGTCTATTATAGTACTTTCAGACTTCAGCGCCACCTACTGACTCCAGCTAGATTAAATTTGTGAATGGATTTCTGTATAATTTTAATTAAATTAATTAAAATTATCCAGAAACCCATTCACAAAATTACCTACAAAGAATCATTCCGACTGGTCTAGCTGTTTTTAAGCTTTATGGAGACTAACAAGCAGAATTTATTTTATTTTCATGATAATTAATTTCAATAAATTTATGAGGCCAGTCAGTAAAGTGTCACTGTAAACACCGACAGGTTGTGGGTTCGATCCCCACTTGAAGAGATGAAATATTTACTTAAATTTATATTTCCATTTCTTCGCTCTGGTGTCGAGGCAAAGCGCGGCGTTGAGTTCTGCCATAACAGATTCGTTTTCCACTTTTTTCTCATTTCTTGACACACATTAAGATTGCCTTATTTTATGTAGCTACGTCACATAAATCTACATAATATTTTTTTTACGTTAACCCACTATGATATATACATTCAACCACTTGACAATTGCGCCACGATGGCGTGTTTGTTCTTTATTACTTGTTTTGTATACAATTTACTGCAGTTTCAAACTCTAGCTCTAATGTAATTACGAAATTGATGTTTATTTGAGTAAAGTATTTGTGTTATGTATCTAAACTTTCATTGAATTGAACTTGTGCTGTTCAAAGGCGCTGGTCAAAGGCGGTATTGTAAATTAACCCAAAAAGATTTTCCAAGTAAAATAGTTGTACATATAAATATTTTTTATAGTATTATTTTTTTATTTATCTCTTGTTATTTGAGGCAAGTTGTGGCGCAGTGGCATAAAATGTGACTGTTAACGCAACAGGTTGTGAGTTCAATTACCACAAGAGGAGGAGGAATTAAATATTTAATATTTTCATTTTCTTCGCTCTGGTATCGAGGCAAAGCGGCACACAATGTCTCCGGAATTCGGCGGAAAATGTAGAACGGAGTGTCTTAACACTAAGTTCCCTCTGTCTATTCTGCTGTGTGCTGCAAAAATAAATATCTCTTATATTTTAATTAATATAAACAACGTTAACTCATGAACATGATTACAGAATATTGGATTTTCTCGTTATGTTATTTTATAAGTGATAGGACAATTGTAAAAGTAAACTTTGTGAAAATAGATTTAGTGTGTGTATTAAAAGCTATATTATATTAATTATAGCAGCGCAAAGTCGTGAGGCCAGTCGTGGCGCAGTGGCACGAAGTGTGACTGTAATACCGACTGGTTGTAGGTTCGATCCCCACTCGAGGAGATGAAATACTTACCTAAATTTATATTTACATTTCTTCGCTCTGGTGTCGAGGCTAAGCGCGGCGTTGAGTTCTGCCACTCAACACGCAATGCAGAAAGTGGGGAACGGAGTGCTTTATCACTAGGTTCCCTCTGCCTATCCTGCTGTGTGCGGGATACAGCGTGAAGCTGATTTTTAATAGCAGCGCAAAGTCACTTTGGTATTAAAAGAAAATAATAAAAACAATCTCCTTTCAAATCGGATCCAAGATCACTGTACAACAACAAACTGTATATATTACATATATGTACATTTAGAGGATCATGTATACGGATTTCTTAAAAACACCCCCAAGCAAGTTTAGCAGACTATGTTAAAAGATGTTTTCGTAGCGGCGCCCTACTTACCCACAACTAAGGCTTTTAAGATTTTTAGGCTAAAATTGGTCAAGGATGATTGTATTTATAAGATTATTATTCTTAAAATATGCTAACAAAAAGTTCTGCCACGGAACGGAGTGTCTTAACACTAGGTTCCCTCTGCCTCCCCTGCTATGTGCGAGCGTGAAGCATTTTTTTTAAACATAGTATAGTTAGTGCTATTATACTCCTTAGTTAATGATTTTACCCGATCGAGATTTTACTAATGTGTTTGAATGTTCAGTAGGTCGGTCGTAGTGGATTTCAAAGTTTTCCTTTATGGGCTTGTTATGTAAGTAAACGTGCCCAGGGGACGACTTAGAAATTGGAACTTGGTAGCTATTTATTTTACAAATAGTCTCATTGTGCAACTTATACGAAAAAAATATAGGTAGTGTGGAAGATTTGTCTTTCTAATGTTATCGAGAAACCATTTTTTTTTTCAACTTATCACAAGTAAGCTTCAAAAAGTACTTCAAAATTGACTATTGAGAGATTAGTTTGAGGACAATAGGAAACATGGGTTCGCTAAGTGACAGATTATTAGGGCAAGGATATGTCTGGTCAATTTTAAAAATGTCATGGGGAATATTATCCCATCCAGGGTCAATATCAGATTTCAAATTCATAACAAATAAATCTATTTCTTTAATGTCTGTATCAAGCAGTACGAAAGAGAACGACGCAGATTTTATAAAAAGTTGAAGGTTATTATTATATTATATATATATTAACTAACAAAAATGAGAAACAAACTTCATCCTACCTACAAAAGTAGTCGTTAAGTAGTAAACTCGGAACTTGATGAAAGTCTTTCTTTCTGACCTGCTTCAAGCGGAACGGAAAGCGTGGCCTCTGGCTACACTTCGATTAGCACTTCTAAGAAAAGATTCGAAATAGAACTTTTCAGATTATTCACGCTTTATATAAGAAGTGAATACAAAAAAATCTTATAAATATAAAGTTATAAAAAAATTGATTAATTAATTTATACGTCCCTATTTAATTTTAAATAAGTTTTTTTATTATAATTGTCAAATATCATGGCATTATGAAAATAAAAATCTCTTAAAATAAACAGATATTATATAAAAGAAATATGTACAATGCAAATACAATTAAAAACAATAAAAAAAATAATTGAGGCCAGTCGTGGTGAAGGGGCATAAATGTTTTACTGTAAACGTGACTGGTTATGGGTTCGATCCCCACTCGAGAAAATAAAATATTTTAATATTTTCATTTTTTCGCTCTGGTATCGAGGCACAGCGCGGCGGTGAGTTCCGCCACTCAACCCGCAATGCCGCCAGAATTCGGCGGAAAATACGGAACGGAGTGTTTTAACGCTAGGTTATATATTTTTATTTTTGTAGTAACTATTCGTTAATGCCATAACATATAGGTCAATGAGCAAACCCTTGGATAAACGCCAACAATCACAATTCATGTTAACGATCTTAACACCCACATTTCTCCATGTCTACATGACAAGGTTGAGTATTTTGTATTATTTATACTGTTGCTCTATTGCTTGCTAATCAAATCATAGCTAAATACACTCCATATTAATATTGCTATGTCGGACTGTAAATAAAATGGTTGTAGATTCGATGTCTAGTCAGCGGAATAAATATATTTAAATTACATTTGTTAGGGTTCCGTATACCCAAAGAGTAAAATGGGTACCTATTATTAAGACTCCGCTGTCCATCCGTCCATCTGTCAAAAGGTTGTATCTCATGAACCGTGACAGTTAGACAGTTGAAATTTGCGCAGATGTATTTCTGTTGCCGCTATTAAAGCAAATATTAAAAAACAGAGTAAAATATATATTTTTATGGGGTATCATTGGAGCCCCTTTCAATATTTATTTACAAAAAATATTGAAAGGGTGGGAATTTTTTTGCCGTTTTTATAGATAATGGAACATTTAGTGCGAGAGTCCGCTCTTGGCCGGTTTTCTTCTAATTCATCGCATTAGAAGCGTAGCATTGCGTAGTGTTACCTCTAGCCGAAGTCTTAAAACCAACAAAAAAAATCAAAACTGCTTCTTTATTTAACGTGTATATTTATGTTTTAATTTACATTACTTTTTACTGAGTAGTTTAATTTTGATAATTCTTTTGTTATTGAATATGAGTTACCCCGAAGGTAGTCTCATATAAGATTTGTTTTTAAGAAAACTATAATGTAAGCCGGGATGAAACCTAAAACAGATGTACCTCCAGACCCTTCTGTACTATATGTACAGTCTTTTCTACCCTTTATTATATATAGAGATAGAGATTTATAATTGTGGAAGAACGTTCTTTAACCGTGAACTTAAATTAGTACTTTAATACTTTTACAACAAGTAATCAAAAATAGACAGAAGTTTAATTAGAACCACAATTAAATGTAAAATGTTAATTTTTAAAGTAGGGTAGTAGGGTTTAAGTAGTAAAAAAATCTTTTTTAATTTTTACTTAATAAAGAGTAAAATAGGTGGAAATGCTGTTTTTTTTTATTTTATTTGCATACTTTTTATTAATATTACATTTCATAACAAAATAATTATTTTTATACAAAAATTGGATGAGAACCAAATTAGCGCTCATTTCTTTTATGTTTCTAATAAAAAAAATTGGTAATAATAATTTATTTAGCTACATTTTTTAATTTATTTGAACTACAAATGATTTTCCAAAATTTATAATATAAGTAAATACGACTTGATCTTTTCACATAAATGTAAATGTTTGGTAACGTATACGTTTATATATTTGAGGCCGTGTCTTTACGACCACTCGCTGATAACAGTTTTCCCTATACTCGAATAAGACAGTTTTATTTTTTGTTAGGGGTGGAATGGATAATAAATATACAAATACATATAATATAATGGATAATAAATAAATAGGTCACTGCAGTAAGGAAATTTCATATAATATTTATTTTGATAAATATATATTATATAAAATTATTTACACAATAACTATGCAAATTTTTGATTTTGGAAATATTAATAAACTTACTCTATTTACTCGTATATATATACAGATTCATATATAGATTCTTAAGTTTTAAGAACATTTATTTATATCAATGATAAAGTTGAAGACAGTTATATTATATAAATTAACCAACTTATAGTTTCCATTTTCGCCGTCCAGCCAACTGAACTGTTGGTATTTTCCTTATATCGCATACGCTTCTGGTCCGTTTTACGATCTCTTCTTTATACCCAAGTTTACGTTGAAGCCAAATAGGACAAATATCTATGACCCACTTTCTGGTATACTTCACAAAGATTTTCATTATGCTAAGATTATAAAGTGAATATTCAAAATGATTTTACATATGCTTATAATTATCTGGGTGCAGCAAGGAAAAGTTTTACTCTTTTTGTATATTAATATTATTATATAATACCTATTAGAATTAGGAGAGGCCAGTGTGGAGCAGTGGCACAGCGTCTGACTGTAAACACCAACGGTTATGGGTTCGATTAGTAGGGGGAATAAATTATTTTTATTTATCCGTTCTGCTGGAGGTGTTGAGTCCCGTCATTTCCCGTCCCGTCGTTTGCCCTGGTAATTTTGGCGGAAACTTAACACTAGGTTCCGTCTGCATAACCTGCAAAAGTTAAATAAATAAGAAAAAAATATTAAAAATCATCGATCCATCCTTCACAGATTTTTTTCAGTGTTTGTAATAGAGTGAAAAGTCATGTTTATAATAATGAAGTACAAATTCAGATACGAACACGATGACATTGAACGCGCGTTCTTTTGAATACTTTCAAGCGCCTTATCACGTCAGCTTACTTCAATTGTAGTTGGCTGAAATCCTGTTATATTAACAAGATTTTGTTAAGTAGTGGATTATTGAGAGATAATTAGCATTAATAGCTAGGTATTTTTTTGTATATATGTATTGTATTTTTTTTTTCTTTTTTTGTCAGCTTCACGCTGTATCCCGCACACAGCAGGGTAGGCAGAGGGAACCTAGTGTTAAGACACTCAGTTCCCCACTTTCTTGCCGAATTTTGGAGGCATTGCGTATTGAGTGGCAGAACTCAACGCCGCGCTTCGCCTCGACACCAGAGCGAAGAAATAGAAATATAAATTTAAGTAAATATTTCATCTCCTCGAGTGGGGATCGAACCCACAACCAGTTGGTTTTACAGTCACACTTCGTGCCGCTGCGACACGACTGGCCTGGGTATATATTGTTAACATTTCTTTCTTAATACCTATTTAAAAAAAACTAATTTTAAATCATTAAAGTACAAAATAATTAACCTAAGTATGTTTAGCCTTTTTTGCTAACTTTAAAGCATAGAGCAAATATTTTATTATTTTTAAAAGTAGTCATTGAAACTTCAAAAATTTGAAAATGGAAGTCAGACTGTGAAGGTTATAATTATCTTGACCCGCGTCATTGCTACAATGGCGACCGCCCGTGGCGCCTCGAGTACAACACAAGGGTTCTTCTAAAATGTATATGGCTGCACCATTTATTCTTGTTTCATTTGTGTTTGTTTTGCATTAATAATGATTTCTTTTATTATACCTATACTAAAATAGGAAACCAATAACGCAAAAAGAAGCACAACAGATAATAATAATGCAAGAAACTGTTATTCTAGAGGAAATCTAAATAAATAACTTAAGCTATAATAGAAATAAATTTATCACTGTATTGATCATATATTCATATTTTCTTAATATATTTTCTTATTTTTTTGCCAGTCGTGGCACAGGGGCACAACATGTGACTGTAAAATCGACTGGTTGTGGGTTCGATCCATATTCGAGGAAATGAAATATTTATGTATTTACATTTATATTTTCATTTTTTCGCTCTAGTGTCGACGCAAAGTGCGGCGTTGAGTTCCGCCACTCAAAACGCAATGCTTCCAAAACTCGGCGGAACGTAGTGAAACTGATTTAATTTATTTTTTCTTAACATTATATTTGAAGATATACGAGTACATATATCTTCAAAATTTAAGTATAATATTAAAATAAATATTGAGAAAAGATTTGACACTTTAAGAACTTTTTTATTTGGCAAATGCCTGAAAACTGAAAGTCTTTAATGTTTCAGAGTAATTTTGTATTCATTCAAACTGTCAGGTAACAGCCAATTTCGGAGCGACGACGACAGAATAAAAACGTTCATATTTAAATTAATATACATTTAAATAAAACGATTTCAAGTTGAGTTGAGCCATTTTAACGATCATTCCTAGTTATATGTTAAATAATTAATATAATATTTAAAAAAAAACCAGAAAAATACGGAATATTATTTCCCCTCCGAATTTTTAAATAAAAAGTAAAATACAGACACATAAATTATACATAGTTTAAAATGTATGTGTCTGTACATATTATGTCAACTATTTCCGTTTATACTGAGTATTTTTATATAGGTATATTTTTAATTTACAAACTGTAAATTGATAAATCATTTCAGTTTTTATAATTCAACTCAGACTTTCCTCTCGCCCTACATTATTTTACATAATAAAGAAGAAACAATGTTATAAGTATCTATTAACATCGTATTCTACTAAGTAAATCCAATTTGAGACGAAGATTTCGTCCAATTTCTTTCAAGCTTGATGTTAGGCAGTCGACATTAAATCTCGTTCTGTGTGTTAGACGATGTCGTCTTTCCATCACATTGGTGGTCTTTCTCGCCACTTCTTTATTTACCATATGTAATAGTTATATTTAGTACATATAAATAAATAAATAAATAAATCAGCTTCACGCTGTATCCTGCACACAGCAGGGTTGGCAGAGGGAACCTAATGTTAAGACACTCCGTTTCCCACTTTCTGCCGAATTCTGGAGGCATTGCGTGCTGAGTGGCAGAACTTAACGCCGCGCTTAGCCTCGACACCAGAGCGAAGAAATGGAAATATTTACTCAATCAGATAACAGGAATCGAACCCACAACCAATCGGTTTTACAGTCACACTTTGTGCCCCTGCGCCACGACTGGCCTCAACATAGTACGTATAACTTGTATTAAATAAATATTTAATACTATTCTAAAATTAAAAACAAATAGATTACTTGTTAAAAGTAAAATCAAAACATAAAAAGCCATAGTACCTACTGAAGATCAGAGAATGAATGCCTTACTTTTACCCATTAAATATGAAGGGTGAGCTTTAAAGATTCGCACTTAACCTTGAAAGTTGCGAGACATGATTTACAACCGTAGTTACTTTAATGGAATATTATATCTATATCATGATTTTTTAGCAAATTAATTTGATCTTTATCTGTTCATATTAAGCGCGGCGTTTAGTTTCGCCACTAACTAATTATATTTTCCAAGGGTAAACTAGTAGTTAAGTTAAAAACTAAATAAAATACAAGAAAATATACACTAATATAGAGTAGAGTGAATATATTTGCTCCAGTTTTAATTTCGTCAACTGTAATAACTTGTATATTTCAATTTAAATTGTTTTCAAATTCAATAAAGCTAGTTAGCTTATAGAACGCTCAAAAGGAAACTTCAATAAATGGATGACTGATACAGTTAACCATTATTTATTACTTTCTTGTACATTTCTTTTACTCTTTAAAGCTCGACCGTGGCAACATCTGTCAAGATAGTCGTATGCTAATTAAAAAGATTTGATAATAGTAGTCCTTTAAGGTACGAATAAAGTACAACACTATCTATACACGGTACACTCAGAGTATATCGAGTGTCTATGTATGAACAGGAGTGTCTCTAACTGCAAAATTTTGTGGTGACACGATGAGTGTCGCATCAGCCGCTGCCTGAACTCGTTGTATCCAAGTGTAGTCGAAAAAATATTTTGTTGTGTACTTGAAATTGTGTTGTACGCTTACTACTACTTATTAATATTATTATTTAAAAATAATATAATTTTTTAACGTTACGTACCTCAAAATGGAAAAAATAAAAACCTTATACGATCACTTTATTAACCATCTGTCAAGACCATTTATCTCGAGATCGCGTAGAGGTGTGAATTTGAATTTATAATACTAATATTCAGGTCATACGGTCGCTTAAAGCAAAGAAAAAATCAAACATTCTAAGTCACCGGAATCAAAAGATATGAGCATTTTTGCATCGTGTCTGCTGCATTTTGTTTTTTTTTTTATGGAAAAGACAAGGCAAAAGAGCGTTCGTGTCACCTGATGGTAAGTGACTACCACCGCCCAAGACCCCGTGCAACACCAGAAGAGCTACAGGTGCGTTGCCAGCCTTTAAGGTGAATTTTGCGCCGGAGCCCGACGTTACCTGATGCGGAATGCAATGGCATAAAGCCACTACTTAACACCGGTTTCAAATGCTGGGGGTGGTAATCATCCGGTCGAGTCTGCCCATGCGTGTTGCCATTGCTGGCGACGTGACTCTACCACATGACCTATCACACTTTAGTCACCTCTTACGACACCACCAGTACCAGGATGATCCTATTCTAGGCCGGGATCACACGGCGATCACCGTGTATTCAATGGAGAACTTCCCGATGACCTATAGTTACAAAATATGGCACAAAGTGAGAATACAAATGAATGAGAATGAGTGCACACACCTGCAAACTTAAATTTTTCAACTTTATTCGCCGCTTAATCAAGATCTATGGGGTCAATTTCCCGTAGACATACAATTATGAAATTTGGTATGAAGTGAGAACTTGCGATACACATATGGAAAATAGAAATTTAGGTTTTATATTAATGATATTACATAAAACGTAAATTTCTATTTTAGTAGTAATTTATTTCATACAAAATGAGTGAATACGCCCGAAAATTTTGGTTTGTCAACTTTTTTAGTTCCCTTTGACCCAGAATCCTGAAAGTAATACAGAAAACTCGATGAGCGAGTCTGACTCGCACTTGACTTTTTTGTATATAAAATCAGTCTGTCTAAATTTGTCATGACGATAATAATTAGCTCTACCCATTGCTAACAGAGCCATTGACAGACTACGCAAAGTCTAAACTGCGTAGTCTAGTCTAAGCGTAGAAAGTTGAAATTTGTGTTAGTCTTTGGTGAGTGTACAGGAGCACTAAGAAAACATTTCCTGAAATTTCTACAAGAATGTTACGTACGGTTACGGTTAAGGTTACTTACGCTACGTACGCTACTTGCTTACGTAATTTCTGCTGGAATTTTATGTTTTAGGTCATTAAGTTTCACGCAAACAAAGTTGTTAGTAACGATTCGTTCTTAATAATGCTACTTTGTTGGTTTACAGCTGTAGAAGAGATGAACATGAATTCGGCCTGTATATGTTAACACCAAGTTACTATTATGCGATCAAAACTTGCATCTTTCCCTGACAAAGAGAGAACATTAACCTAATTACTACAGATGGTTGAATCTTGAAAAAATGTTTAATGCGTAATGAATCGTGACTCCAGGGTCATAATTCTAACAGCGGGTGGCTTGAACGAAGCCAAGAATCGCAGAATTATCTTTTTTTTTTTCAGGATAGTCGACAAAAAACAATGAAAGGTATGCGATCTTTTACAATGACAGCCTACAGTGTAGAACTGAGGATAATTTGGAAAATATTCTTTTTTTGGAGATTATATTACTGAGTTTTTATATTATAATTGATTTTTCAAAGCGTATTTGATTTTTTATTAGGTTAAAAATGTCTATGAATTAACTGTTTAATCGTGTATATTCCGTCGTTGGAGATTTGATTTGATTGAACGTAACAATTTATATAATGATCTAATAAAAAAATTGTGTATACAAAACATAGTATTAAAAAAGAAAGTAAAATACTTATTTAGTAATAAATAATATAATACTGTAATACTAAATAAGTATTTTTCTTTCCTAAGTATGGAATAACACTTTAAAAATGTTTAAAAATAAGAAAGTAAAATTTAATTTACTGCATTGATACAATTTTTTTTCTTGAAATTTTATAAAGATAGCACTTTTCTGATGTATTACATTAGACAAAGTAAGTCTAGTGCCTAGACACTTCGTTTTCCTCTTTCAGGCACTACATATTGAGTGGCAGAACTCAATGTAGCGATTAGTTTTTTTTGCTATTTGCACTAAGGCTAAGATCAGAAGAACGCGCGGTGACGCGCGCTGCCGCGCGATTTTTCTGTTCATAGGGCGTTAAGGTACAATTGCGTCAATTAATATAATAGATGCCTCGTCCTCCATTTTCATAGCTGCATGAGTCCATCCGCCTTATACTGTGCGGGAACTGGTATATACAGGACTAGACGTAGATCTTAAACAGCGCAACGCCGCGCGGTGACGCGCGGTACAAAAAATTGCGCGCGGTGCATGGCGGTACGTGTGGGCACGCGCGGTGACGCGAAGAATCATCTTATTATTATAAATTCAAATCAGACATCATGCAACATCTTTAAAACATTGTACTAGACGAAGTAATTTAAAAGTG